>JARBWK010001561.1:0-18480 GCA_030556195.1 Anolis apletophallus | reverse complement strand
TTGCCTCTGTTCCATAATTTATTATTTATTTATTTATCATGTTTCTATATCGCCCCTCTCAGCCCGAAGGCGACTCGGGACGGTTTACACAGGCAGTCTCTGCCCTCAATACAACACAGCAGCAAGTCAACCCCCCCCCCCCAGAAAAAACATATAATAACAATTAAAAACATACAATTGCAGCCTCAGCGTCATGTTGAAATCAGTTTCCATTACATCGTCGTCATTCCTTATATCCAATTAAGCCTTATATTTCATCAACAAATGCCTGCTCAAATAACCAGGTCTTGACTTTCTTGCGAAACGTGGAGGAGGGGGCCGATCTGATGTCTCTAGGGAGGGCGTTCCAAAGCCGAGGAGCCACCACTGAAAAGGCCCTGTCTTGTCCCCGCCAGTCGCGCCTGCAAAGAAGGCGGGACCGAGAGCAGGGCCTCTTAAACATCTCGATGGTTCATAGGGAGAGATGTTCGGACAGGTAAGTTGGACCCGAACCGTTTAGGGCTTTAAAGGCTAAAGCCAGCACTTTGAATTGTGCCCGGCAGCAAACTGGCAGCCAGTGGAGCTGGCACAACAGGGGAGTTGTACGCTCTCTGAATGCCGCTCCTGTTACCAACCTGGCTGCTGTCCGTTGGACTAGTTGCAGCTTCAAAGGCAACCCCACGTAGAGAGCATTGCATTAATCTATACGGGATGTAACCAGAGCATGGACCACTGTGGCCAAGTCAGATTTCTCAAGGTACGGGCGCAGCTGGCGCACAAGTTTTAACTGTGCAAATGCTCCCCTGGTCACCGCCGACACCATAACAAGTCTGAAACGTCCACAGCCAAATTATTTGCTTGTAATAGATGTTGGCAGTGGTGTGGAGTATCCAAAGTTTGTTCAGCGGACTCAGATGTTAGATTGTTGTCTCTATTGTGCAAAACAAAGCTTGTCTTTTCATGTCCGGTACCCCCCTTTTGAAAAAGAGTCAACCCATCCCCTCCCCCAGAAGCCTCAATTCCTAACTTATCATCTGCCCTCTGCCCCTCAAACCTGTTCCTTCCGTTGCAGCTAAGTCCTCAGCAAAATTAGTGAACACAGCAGGTTCAGCTTCTAAAATGTCATCAGGAGTGGGATTTTTCACAGTCAAGGACATTTCTTTGAAAATATGGTTAATTTTCTGAGGCTATCGTTCTTCTTCTTCAGGAAGATTCAGGAAGGACTCATTGCACGCTTTCTACAAGCGCGTTGATGACTAAAAAGGCCAATCCAAGATAGGCAAGTCCGGTTGCAGAAAGCACAGCAGTAAGTCTCCTGGGGTGATGTTGTTTCCAAGTTCCGGTTCTTTCTGCGTTGTCATTTCTCTTCGAGACCCATGCCTGGATTACCCATAAGGCCAACGAGGCCATGGACTAGGGGCACAAGCGGGGGGGGGGCACAGGTCTGCGCCCCTCTTTCCCCCTTTCTCATGCCCCTCCTCTCTCCTTCTCCCGGCAAAGTCTCTGCTCCATCCCCTCCGTCTCTCTCTCTCTCTTGTGCGGACTCTCTCTCTCTCTCATGCTCTCTCTGTCTTGCGCGCACTCTCTCTCTCTCGCGCGCGCTCTCTCTCGCGCTCTCTCTCGCATGCTCTCTCTCTCTCTCATGCGCGCCTTTGGTGCGAGTTTGCACCCGCTGCGCTCTCCCCAAGCCTCCCGACTCCCAAGGAGACCTTCAGAGCACAGGGGAGCTTTCCAGCCGGTGGGAATGGGGACCTTGGAGGTGGCGGGAGGTTTTCTTAAAGGCGGCGTAATTTCAAAGTGTGGCCTAGGGCACAAAAAAGTGTTAATCCGGGCCTGTCGAGATCCGTTTGGCGTGTCTTCTCGAAAGAGGCCGGAGCATTATGGATAGTGCATCTCCATGCCTCCCGATGTGAGGCCAAGGTGGACCATTGTTGGTGATCAATCTGGCTGAGCCTGAGAGGTTGTTTCAGGGAGTCCTTATATCTCTTCTTTGGGGCACCTCTCTTGCGCTGACCCGTGGCGAGGTCACCATAGAGTAGTATCTTTGGGAGGCGGTGGTACTCCATCCTAGAGACGTGCCCTGCCCAGCGCAGCTGTGTTCTCAATAGCATGGCCTCAATGCTGATGATCCCTGCTTCCTCAAGGACAGCAACATTCCTCACATAGTCAATCCAGTGTATATTTAGGATCGTACTTTGGCCATATAATGAGAAGAAAAGGCAATCATGTTTATTAAGATAGAAGGCAGTAAGAAATTAGGAAGGTCACATTCCAGATGGAGAGACTCCATCAACAAGCCCTTAGTCTACAAGACCCCAGGCCCGGATCAACACCTTTTGGCGCCGTAGGCCACAGTTTGGAATTGCGTCCCGTCCCCCCCGCCTCGCGCCGCCACATTAGAGAGGCCTATCCTCACTCCCCCCGCTCCCCCTCAGTCCTTCCTCCTCTTCTCCCCCGACATCCATCTACTCACCGTTGAGGCTCCTCTCCATGCCAGGAACGTGCGCTCGGCGATCCCAAAAAATTACGGGTCCCAGCATGCCCCGCGGCTGAGAGGCTGCCGCCGCCGCCGCACCACCACTCCTGCTGCTGCTAAGGCATAGCAGCAGGAGGAGGAGCTAGCGCGGTGACGGCAGCCAATGGGGGCACCTGAGGCGGTGCTTAGCTGCTAAGAGCCACCCCGAGCTACCCCCATTGGCTGCCGCCGCCGCGCCAATCCTCTTGCTGCTGCTATGCCTTAGCAGCAGCAGGAAAGACTAGTGTGGCGGCGGCAGCCAATGGGGGCGCCCGAGGTGGTGCTTAGCTGCTAAGCTTACACCCATAGGCCATGGCCTAGGGTGGCCTTATGGGTCATCCGGGCCTGCAAGACCCGAGCAAGGCTGTTGTGGACAGGGGGACTTGAAGGTCTCTCATTCAAAGGGTCACCATAAGTCAGTCAACTTGACAGCAATTTAGAACAAAGAGAAATTACCTTGGCGCCAGCCTGCTTAATAACTCCAATTTCTTAACGCTGAATACCATACTTGACTCTGGAAGCAGGGAAAACGACACGTGATAAAGGCAGCAACAAATAAATGAATACTCTTGCAGTTTCAGTGCAGACTTAGGAGCCCCCGGTGGCACAATGTGTTAAACTCTTCTGCCGGCAGAACTGAAGACCGAAAGGTCAGAGGTTTGAATCTGCAAAGAGCGCAGATGAGCTCCCTCCGTCAGCTCCAGCTCCCCATGCAGGGACATGAGAGAAGCCTCCCACAAGGATGGTAAAACATCAAAACGTCCCGGTGTCCCCTGGGCAACATCCTTGCAGACGGCCAATTCTCTCACACCAAAAGTGACTTGCAGTTTCTCAAGTCGCTCCTGACATGGAAAAAAAAGTGCAGACTTCATATGTATTGTTATGACAATGAGAGAAGAAGTTCAATTTTCTATTTTAAACAACAGTACGATTACAACAAACTATCTCTTTATTATTTTACTAAGAATAAAATATTTATTTTATGTATCATTTTAAAAAACTATTTGGCAATGTATAAACATTGAAGATAAAACAGACACTGCCCACAATTTTTTTTTTATTTAAAAAAATCTAATTGAAGAAAGAATATATTTGTAAGGGAAGGGAAGGAAGCTGAATGAGGGAAAGCCAAGGGGAAAAGGTGTCTCTTAAGGAAGCGTTTGAATGAAATAACAGAGGAAGAAGGCTGGGCGTCTGGGGAAAGAGGATCACGGTGTGTGAAGCAGCTGCAACGGAAAAGGGATACAGCCATTGACAAAACCTCCCTAATTTTAGATTTGCTTACTTAAAATATAACACTTTTGCCCAAAATAGAATGGCTTACAAAAATAAAAGGACACAATTTAAAATTAAGTAAAGGCACAAATAAGGCCATAAACCAAGGGTGGGCAATTTTTTCCCCCAAGGGGCCACACGAGAGCCAAAAAATATTATGGAGGGCCACACCTAAATGCTGGACTACATTCTAATCTACATAAAATATTTATTTATTTATTTACTATATTTACTATATATTACACCACTAATATTAACATATTAGTATATCAAGAAATATTCATATATTATTAGTATTAATACCATAGTTATTATAGTATAAATAAAGACATTATAATATGTTGAAATTATAATATAACATTATTATATTATATTATTTATTATATTATTATAATAAAATTATTATAAAATAATAATAAAAACCACTAAAATAAAATAAAATTCAAGAAGACAAGGTGCGAACCAAGATGAAGGCTGACATCCTGAAGAGAGGAAGGATCCCAAGATGGAATGGCCCAATGACCCCAGCCCAGAGGATGGCAAAGCGGACCCTGCCGCTGCCACAGCAGAGCAGCAGGCGATTGGAGGCTGTAGGCCTCCGCCCGCTCTCACCCCCAGCCATTCCCCAGCTTATCGCCCTGCTATGAAGTGCCGCTGCTGCCATCCCATTGCGGGCTCTGTGGGGCCTGTGTCAGCAGACAGGCCGGAGGAGCGGCGGCTTTGGAGTGACTGCCATCCCTAGAGGCGATCCTGGCCTGCAGGGGGAGCACTCGGCAATCTGAGGCGGCTGTTCGCCCTGGAGACCCAGAAGACGATCAATTCTTCCGGGTTGCCAGGGTGATAAGCCCCCGCAGGTCGCGGAGTGCTCCCGCTGCAGCCCGGATCGCCTCAGGGATGGCAGTTACTCCAAAGCCGCCGCTCCTCCGGCCTGTCTGCCGACACAGGCCCCACAGAGCCCGTGATGGGATAGTGGCAGCGGCACCCCTTCCTCTTGGCCCCGCCTCCGACGCCCTTCTCCAGCCTGCGGGCCGTAGGTTGCCCGCCCCTGCCATAAACTATCAGACCCTACGGACTGGGCCAATAGGGGAAGGGGAAGAAAAGATGACAACCCAAACGAAGCAAATGTTTACTAAAAATGGTAGATTATAGTCACATCAAAAGCCTAGGAGGGAAGAAGCAGAAGCAATAACTATAAAAGCCCTCCTAAGCGGAATAGTGACCAGTGCCTCAGCTGGGTGCCATCTGGAGGGTGTGTTCTTCTCACTATGGATGCATCTTCACTGTAGAATTAATGCAATTTGACACCCTTTTAACTGGCATGGTTCACCGCTATAGAATCATGGGAGTTGTTGTTCTACAAGGTCTTTAACCTTTTTTGCCCAAGAGTGCGGGTGCCTTAAAAAACTAGAGCTCTCAGGATTCGGTAGCATTGAGCTACAGTAGTTAAATCCTATCAATTTGCATTAATTATACGTATAGATGCATCCTATGTTCTTCTCAGGTCCGCATGCTTTATGAAATACTAGCTGGCCCCTGCATGCGTTGCTGTGGCCCAGTTTGTGTATATGTGTTTTGTATGTGGGTATATATATGTGTATGTGTATATTTGTGTATATGTGTATGTGTGTGTTCTTGCGTATATATGTGGTTTTGCGCATGCATCGTAATGTATTTTTCTGGCTTTTTAGTCTATCCTGCTGCGTTTTTCAGTATTTTTATGAGTGATGGTCACTCGTTGGACTGATAGGTGTATTGTGTCCAAATTTGGTGTCAATTTGTCCACGCCTGGATTATCCATAAGGCCATACTAGGCTATGGCCTAGGGGCGCAAGCCAAGGGGGGCGCAGTTCACACTGACCAACACCCCCCCCCCCCCGCAACTCGTAGCATTGGAGATGACTCACTTTCTCGGGGGAGGGCAGTGGGAGAGCGCTGCGAGGGGGCAGGGGAGGAGGGAATGGCGCCCCCCTCGCCATTGCCCCCGCGAGGCCTAGTGAGGAAGGCCAAGGCCCGGCCTGGAGGCCCCTCAGCTCAGCTCAGCAGCGGGCTCCCTCCCCGGCCTCCCTTCTCTGCCTTCCCCATGTGGGGGCAAGGCCTTGGGATCTGGGGCGGCCCTCCCTCACCATCCGACCCTCATGGCGGCACCGCCACGCTCCTCCTCAGCCTCCTCCTCCGCCGCCTTCAGGCCCGCTTCTCCTCGAGCCGGCTCAGCCGCTCCCCAAAGCCCCCTCCTGCGCATGCGCCATGACGCCTGGCATGCACGCACACACGCCTGTGATGCAGCCGGAGGATGAGCGTCCCCCTCCTCCCCACACCAGCCACGCCCCCTCTGGGCCAAAGAGGCCCCGGCGAGAGCCCAACACAGACACTCCTGGCTCCATTCGCACCTTATGATTCCCTCTAACCTCAGGTTAGAGGAGGTGGGGGGGGGGGTGCGGTAGAGGCTGGTTTGGGGGCGTAAATCCAAAGTGTGGCCTAGGGCGCCAAAGGGGCTTAATCCGGGCCTGAATTCATCCAGTGGTTTTTGAGTTATGAAAATCCCACAAATGAACATTACATTTTTATTTATATACATTTTAAAGGCTAGCTGCCTTGAGTCCCTTTATCAGGAGTAAGATGAAATAAAAATAAAATAATTGTCACCATTACTTTGAATTGTAATAAAGATGAATACTCAATTTCTCTGTGGCCTGGGGATGATAGAAGTTGCCATGAAACATGTCAGAGAGATAGTTTGGGGAAAGCTGTTCTATTCTAGTTATAAGCTGGAATACCTTCAGTGATGTATGCTTGTGTAACTGCAGGTTATGAAAGGATAGGGCATCTTACTGATTTTGTATAAGGACATATTATTTCATAATTCTTTCCTTCTGGCTATGTGATTGGCACCAAGGCACAGCCAGGCTTGGAAGCTGCAAGGCCATTCAATGCTAATCAAGGTGGCCAATTCACACTTGCCTCAAGCAGGCAAGAGTTCTTTCTCCCACCCTGGACATTCCACAGATATGTAAACTTCACTTGCCTAGTTTCCAACAGACCTCACAACAGAGGATGCCTGTCATAGATGTGGATGAAATGTCAGGAGAGAATGCTTCTGGAACATGACCATACAACCCGGAAAACACACAGCAACCCATAATAATAATAATAATAATAATAATAAGATGTACTACTACTAGTAGTAATCCCAGTAAAGAAAAAGAGAAGCCTACTTCTCCTCTAGAGTAGAAAGTAGAAACCGCTTTAAGGAAGTGAACCCCCAAGCAGAAAAGAGATTACAGGCAAGAGACGGGATTTTTAAGGTAGTCTAGGGAAGATAGCTCCACTGAGCTCAAAATAATCGCTCTTCCTTCCCTGGGCAACCTTAAAAATGCCTTGGAAATCTGTGTGATGCTGCTGGTCCTGGGAGATAAAGTGTGCCACCTGCCTCTCCTCTAAGGTAGAAACAGCCTTAAGAAACATTAACCCACTCTCCTCCTCTACAAACAGAAGGGAAGGATCCAGAAAGAGTGGTATCTTAACTCTAATGCTTTTTAAAAATCCAGGTCTTTATGAATAATAATAATAATAATAATACACTTTATTTATATTCTGCTCTTCTCACCCCGAAGGGGACTCAGAGCAGATTGCAGGTACACATACTTAGCAGACAATCCCTGGCGTTTTCCACATACACAACATATAGACGAGCAGAGGCAAACTCTGGCCACCAGGGGGAGCTGACGCACTCCTCATCTCTCAGCGTTCCCAGTGTCCCTCGTTGTTTCTTCCGCATTCCTCAGCGTTCCTGGAGTTCTTTAATGGCCTCATAATTCAGTCAAAATTTGCCTCCCCACTGAATCTTGTATCTTTATTTCCTACTTGACAGATGCAACTGTCTTTCGGGCTGCAAAGGTCGACAGCAGGCTACACTTAAAGGTTGAGCACCCAACTCGACCTGGGCAGGCCTCAAACTCATGACCTATTGGTCAGAGAGATCTTATGCAGCTGACACTTAGCCAGCTGCGCCACATTCTCAGTGCAATGAAGGATAGGGAAGGGGGGCCTGTGGGAAATCCTCCCCCCCCCAAATAATGGGCTAGATAGGGTGCCTTCTTACAGGCCCGGATCATGGCCTTTTGGTGCCCTAGGCCAAAGGCTCTGCCTCCGCCCATGGCTCCGCCCCCACCCCACCCCTGGCTCCGCCCCCACCTCCTCGCCGGTGCGAGAGATCAGGATGAAGAGAAAGCCCCACCCCGGAGCCGATGCCGCGCGCATGCGGCAGTGGCCCCAAGGGGGCCTCCCCCACGGCTCCTCCCTCCTCCTAAAGCCACCATACCGACCTCAAAGCAGCCGAAATCACCCTTTTCAGACCAGCAGGGAGGGAGGGAGGAGCCGTGGGGCGCCTTTCCGTGGCTCCTCCCTTCCTCCTAAAGCCACGCTGGCTTGAAAAGGGCGATTTTGGCTGCTTCTGAGGCCGGCATGATGGCTCCCCGCAGCATTGGCTCTGGGGGTGGGGCTTTCCTTCCTCCTCCTCGCGTCGGCGAGGAGGCGGCGAGGAGGCGGGGCAGAGCCGGGGCCGGGGGCAGAGCCTTTGGAGCCGAGGGCAGAGCAAAATTTTTGACCTTTAAAAAAAAATGGGGGTCCAGATTTGCTGTCCCCGGCCATGGCTGCTGCCCTAGGCCATGGCCTAGGGTGGCCTTATGGGTAATCCGGGCCTACCTTCTTAACCCCATTGCTGACACCCAGGCTCTCTTGAAGGGAAGAAAGGAAAGGTTCCCAGGGAAAGGAGAGCCTCATAAGTTCACCATTTCTGCCAATGAGCTGAAAAGAGGCACTTTTTTTCGGATGCGGAACAAAATACCCATTTGGCAGCGTGTCCGTTTTCGGGAGGTGCGCAAAAATGGGTATGGGGGCACCCGGTATCCAGCAATAGAACAGATTTAGAAAAGCACCCAAAATGGACAAGCCTTTTATGTGATTGGCATCGGGTCACAGCAATTGATTGGTCAAGAGTGTGTGCCAGGAGAGCTCCCTGATTGCTTTTGCCCAGCTGGCAGCCACTGCTCCCTTGGATTTCTGGCACAAAGACTGGTCAAACATCAGCATCAGATAGGATCGCAGATCGAGCCACAAAAGCCGCAATGAAAACGAAGAAGAGTATGGAAGGACTATAATGATGCATATGAAAGTTACTTTATTTTTGTTTTGGGACTTGAAGTCAACTCTGACTTATGGAAAACTCATTCTAGGGTTTTCTTGGCAATGTTATTATTCAGAGAAGACTTGCCATTGTCTTCTAAGGGTGAGAGAGTTTGACTTGCCCCAGTTCACTCAGTGGATTTCCGTGGTTGAGTGGGTATTTGAACCCTGGTCTCCTAAAATCTAGTCCAGTACTCAAATCACAATACCATACTTGCTCTCTGTGTTAAGTACAAAAAATCTTAAAGTGTCATAAGTTTAGAGGAAAAATTAAGCCAGTATTGGGAAGCAACATGTAAAAGGTTCAAAGCAGGGGTGCTCATTAGGTCGATCGCGATCTACTGATCGATCGCGTAGGGCGTACTTGTCGATCGCAGGCAAGGAGGGAGCAAGGCTCAATCCCGCCCCGCAGGCTCCTAGGTGCTGCTGGCCAGTCAGCGTGGCGGCGGCGTGACCAGCGTCGCTATGGCCCATATGCCATTTCCATCGCCACCATGACATCACGCGCGCCGTTTTCCCTACCATTTCGGCGGGACGAGAGGCGGTGTAGGCCCCGCCCCCAAGGCCTCCCCTGGCTGCCTCGTGGTCTCACCAGAAGAAGGGCGCAGGGGAGGGGCGTGGCCAGAGACGGCTCCAACTGCGGCTGCTGCAGCATGGACTGGGACTCGGAGCTGCCTCTTGGTAAGCTGGTGAAGGGGCTTCCTTTTTTCTCCCTCCCTCCCTCCCCCTCCCCCTCCCTCTCTTTCCTTCCTTCCCTTCTTTCCCTCCCTCCCTTCTGTTCTTCCTTCCACTCTCTCCCTCTTTTCCCTTCCTTCCTTCCTTCTTCCCTTCCTTCCCTCTTTCCTTCCTTCCCTACTTCCCATCCTTTCTTCCTTCCCTTCTTTCCCTCCCTCCCTTCTGTTCTTCCTTCCTTCCCCCTTCTCTCTTCCTGCTTTCCCTTCCTTCCTTCCTCATCTCCTTTCTTCCTTTCCTTCCTTTCTCCCCTCCTTCTTGTCTTGTCTTCTTTCCTTCCTGTTTCCTCCCTCCCTACTCATTCCTTCCTTCCTTTCCTTCCTCTCTGCCTTGAACATTTGCTGTTGGTTGTGGGGGTTCTGTGTGGGAAGTTTGTCCCAATTCTGTTGTTGGTGGGGTTCAGAATGCTCTTTGATTGTAGATGAACTATAAATCCCAGCAACTACAACTCCCAAATGACAAAATCAATTTTTTAGTGATGGTCACTCCTTGTAGGCGTCTTGTGGCCAAATTTGGCAGCAATTCGTCCAGTAGTAAGAAATCAGTTTGTGTGTGTCAACTGTAAAATAGGATGTGTGGAAGGGCCCTGGGTTATCTGAGGTCCTTTCTGTCAGACTGTAAAGATATCAAACAAATGTTTGAGTTATGAGTATCTGTTTCTTTTGGTTTATGTGCTGTAGTAGTACTACTGTAGGTGTGTCTGAATAGGTGCAGTTGGGTTTGCCTGACTCCAGTAGGGTGTGGCAGCTGTGTTTGTATAAATCTCCTTTGTTACAGATTGGGTTAGGCTTTTGGCTTTTGCAGTTTCTTACTGTCTATGCTGGCTATTGTGCTGGCTGAAGTTCCTGGCTGATATACTGCTGTGATGCTGGAATGCTGGAATACTGTAGACTGAAGAAATGCATTTAAATGCTGAAATGCTGAAGCCTGGAGAAAAGGATTCCTATACTGCTGTAATGCTGGAATGCTGTAATTTGGAGAAATGGATTCCTAAACTGCTGCAATGCTGAAATGGTAACAGGGATGCTGGGAGATGCAATACTGTGTGAGTTAACACAGAAGCCTATTACTGAAGAATGTGTGGACTGTTTATTGAAAGAGCATGTTACTGGATTTTTGTTGTTTGAAACTATATTAGTAAATTTTTTACATGAAGACAAACTTTGTTCTTTTTGCTTCTGTTTGCTCAAATACCCATCAACCACCTTCTTCTGTTTTCTCTGCAACTGTAGATATAGAGGATTACATGTCCCATTATCCCATCTCCAACCGACACTTTCCACACAGTTGAATAAAACCCTGTGTTATCTGCTTTGAATCAGATTATATGGCAGTGTGGATTCAGAAAACCCAGTTCAAAGCAGATATTGTGTTATATGTTTCACATTTTTGTAGTGGATAGGTAGATCATTTTGACTTGGTTGTTTTAGAAGTAGCTTGCATGCTGAAAAGGTGTGAGCACCCCTGGTCTCAAGCATTGGGAAAAGGTGGCAGCATTTGAAGAGAAGTGGAGAGGCATAAGAATCCCAGTGTAATGAAGCAAGAAGAACAACCAGAACAATACAATAATTGACTCAGAGAATAAGAAGGGGATAAATTAAAATGTTGGCCATTCCCATAAAGTGGGGAGTGAGAATGGCAGGACTTCACAGGAGAGTGGGTATATTTGGGAAAGGAAAAAGGGAAGAAACCAGCTATGTTCCAAGATTTTGAGATTGCAAAGAACAAAGAGTGCCATTCCCAAGAACCATCAAAAGTGATGCTGAGAGAGGCAGAGAAGGAGAGAGAGAATAGAAGTGCAGTTTTGGCAAACTCCGTTTTTGGGCACTCGTCCACTGGGAGAAAGCAAAAAAACAAAAAGCAGCAATAGAAAGTTGGGCAGGAGAAGAGAGAGCGAGATCAGGACTGAACAACAAAGTGGTAAATCTTGAGTATAAAGGTGATGCTAGAACCAAATCAACGGATGACAAGAAGCAAGAGGCATAAAAGGAAAAGTAAAGGAACAGTAGTACAGTGCCTTGCAGAAGTTTTCACACATCCCTTTTAACTTTTCCATATTTTGTCCTGTTACAACCTGGAGCAGAAAGAAATTCCATTAGCACTTTCGTCACTTAGGGCAGTGGTTCTCAACCTTCCTAATGCTGCGACCCCTCATGTTGTGATTATCACTAAACATATTATTTTTGTTGTTCCTTCGTAACTAATTTTGCTACTGTTACGAATTGTAATATAAATATCTGATATGCAGGATATCATTCACTACCTGATACGCCCAAATTTGAATATTGGTGGGATTGAAGGGGGGATTGATTTTGTCATTTGGGAATTGTAGTTGCTGGGATTTATAGTTCAAGAAAAAGGCAGGTAGCTTACTGAGCAACCAAAACAAAACAAAGTCGGATATGGTACAGGAAATCTATGCAAGTCTGGCGTCTGCAATAGTCATCGAATAAAGCGCATAAGGAAGCATTAGCAAATATATAAATCTATTCAATATTTAGCACTTGAGAAATGTATTGGTAAGCAATAATATATCAACTGGCTTACAAGACCAAGATGAAAATTAACAACAGTAACAATTGCAAATAAACCGATATAAGTCCGATTTCCTGATAGCACCTGTGGTCCAGTCCATGTGGGTGTCAGATTATAAGTAGATGAATGGTACAATACGCAACAAAGCCGTCCCATGCAATAAGGTAATTCGGCAATTGCCTTTAAACAGGTCGGGACGCTGCTGAGACTGTGGCAAACAATAACAGTTCTAAATGTTTACAAACAGTGCCGGCCGACTCACAGTCTGGGTAGTTTCAACACTGGTGGGCGAGGAGCAAGGTCATGGCGATGGTAGTGCAAATCGAGCTGGAAGCACGGCAAACGGCTCGGTGTTAGAGGACACCACAAAATGGTGTCCTAGAGGTTACCTGTTAGCGGCGTCCTTGATGGTTCTTTACTTGATGGTCCTCTAGCTCAGAAAAAGGATTATAAATTTGTTAATGGCATAACAATCCCAAGGAGGAGCGTCCCGAAGACCTGGAACGCCCTAAGGAAGTGTCTAACCAACGCGAAACGGCCATTTTGTGGCGTCCTCTAACTCCGAGCCGTTGGCGGGATTTATAGTTCACATACAATCAAAGATCATTCTGAACCCCACCATTGATAGAATTAGGCCAAACTTCTCACATAGGACCTCCATGACCAACAGAAAATACTGGAAGAATTTGGGATAAATTGACAGTGATTTAGAAGAGATATAGTTCACCTACATCTGGAAAGCACTGTGAACCCAAATGACTGCGGCAAAATAGTTCCTAAGACCATCAGAAAGATTTGTTTTCTGATGTTCTTTGGTGACCCCTCTGAAACCCTCTCACAATCCGTCCAGGGGTCCCAACTCCCAGGTTGAGAAACACTGACTTAGGGTATTGTTGATAGTGGTGGCAGGAAGGAGGAGAGACATTGGAGAAACAGGTTGTTCACAACTGGAAGTTTGGGCTGTTATGTTTCAGCATAACATAGTAGATCCTCCAAATACTGAGAGGCCCCAATCTATTGAATCTCCCTGCGCAGCCATTCAGTACTTGTGGTGAGAAGGCAAGATGAGAGGAGCATCTGTCCACAAAAAAAAAAAAACGCTTCGAGACCCTTGTGAGATAAATGAGTGGGGCACTAATAAAACGTAAACGTTCAGTATAGAAGGAACATCAAGTATATAATATACATATAACAAACGCTTTGGAGTACAATACCATACAAAATCCGTAGGCAATCTAAAATAGTCCAATCCAAATGGAGAAGTCCATGATATAACATCAATAGTCCGGGATATATTCCAATGCGTCCGGGATAATATCTGATAAGTCCACTATGGGAAGGGGGTGAGAGATACTCCAAAGGGGGTTCAAAAGTCCATATAAAGTCCAATATGGCAATAGGATGAGGTAGAAAGTAGATTCAATCTATGGGTAGTAATCCCAGAAAGGCCACGAAGCCGACGGAACAGCGTGAGAATGTCACGTCTCCCATTGACCAATTTAATCCGTTTCGCCAAGCAGTATTATAGCTCGCTTTTTCAAGCTTAGGCAGGAAATATAATAGTCCTCATCTTGTATATAAGTAACAGTAGCATAATCTCGCAACCATGAGTGCGAGGTGACCATGTGTGCGAGGATTGGACTATTCCAGATTGCCTCCGGATTTTGTATGGTATTGTACTCCAAAGCATTTGTTATATGTATATTATATACTTGATGTTCCTTCTATACTGAGCGTTTACGTTTTATTAGTGTTGTTTGCCACCCGTGCTCCTTTGTTCTTAGTAAATGAGTGGGGCAGCAGGGCAATCCTGACATCCCGTGCCATTCCTCACCCACAGCGACACTTTCCCACCACACAGGGGGAAGTATAGCCACACAACCTCCCCCTGCGGTGGTCCCATTGTTCATTATGGAACACGGGAAACTTCCCATGTTCTGGGCACAGCATCGTATGACGCTTGTGCTCCAGTTCATCAATGGAGCCCCACCAGAAGTCAGTGAGTGTGCATCGTGTGATGGGCAGCGTGGGTCTCCATGGATCAATTGGGGTGCAAGCATCCTACAATGCTTACAGCCCCCGTGTGATGAAGTTCCTAGAGAACAATAGCGGTTCTCAATGCTATTGTCATCATTTTGCATCTGGCTACAGTGACATAGCCAGATTCTTCTGCAAACCTGTCTGTACAAAACACCCATGTGGGGTGCTTCATAGCAGTGTTTCTCAACCAGTGTGTCGGGGCACACTAGTGCCGTGAGCGATCATCAGGTGTGCCGTGGAAAATTGGAACCTCCAGGAAGAGGGGGGGGGGGGAGTCTAGTGTCTTGAAGTATAAAAACCCTAAGAAACCTACCTCGATAAAGGCACAAAATTACAAACACCCCCCTCCCCACCCGTTGTCTACTTGGTCTCTCCCTCTCCATGCATTGGGAAGGCCCGCCTCCCTTTCCCCAAGTAGAGACCTCCTCTTGCCTCCTGGGGGTTCCGTGTGGGAAGTTTGGTTCAGTTCTATCATTGGTGGGGCTCAGAATGCACTTTGATTGTAGGGGAACTATAAATCCCAGCAACTACAACTCCCAAATGTCAAGGTCTATTTCTCCTGAACTCCATCTGTGTTCACATTTGGGCATATTGAGTATTCATGCCAAGTTTGGTCCTGATCCAACATTCAGTCCATATTGCTCTCTGGATATAGGTGAACTACAACTCCAAAACTCAAGGTCAATGCCCACCAAACTCTTATGGCATTTTCTCTTGGTTATGGAAGTTCTGTGTGGGAAGTTTGTGTCTTTCTGCCATTCCTGCCAGGATATCTATGTTGAGTTCATTGAAACAGGCCCAGGTTTCACACTGAGTGTATAAATACATTTAAAAACATATTAATTATATGTATTACTGTGTTAGAGTGTCATTTTGTGTCATTTTGGTTGGTGGTGTGCCCCAGCATTTTGCAAATGTAAAAAGTGTGCCACGGCTCAAAAAAGGTTGGGAAACACTGCTTCATAGGCTTTCAGTACATCGAGGGCAGGAATCCCAGGTCTTGGAGTTTTGGGGCCAGCCTGAGTAAAGGGATTGTTAATAATAATAATAATAATAATAATACTTTATTTGTACCTTGCCACCATCTCCCCAAAAGGGACTTGGGGCGACTAACATGAGGCCAAGCCCAAAAGTACAGTACAGCAAAATAAAGTACAAAGAAGCAAAAAGAACATCAAAATAAAATACATGAAATTAAATAAAATAAACAGTTACTAAATAACATGATAGAGAAATAGGGCGGGCCAAATGCACAGGATAAAATTGATGAAACCCTGGAAGAGATAAGTAGTGGGAGAACTTGGAGCGTGGCACACGCTAAGCAAAAACGGAACTATGATTTCACCCCTCATATGAAAGCCACATGCTAAGAACCGATGTGGAGCCCTCATAGCTTTTCATCTGGAGCCGTAAAACAACTCCACTTCATGTGTGGAGAATTAACTACCAAGGCTCTGGACACACAAGGGTTTACATTTTCGTTCCCCAACCAGGGTGTCCTGTCTCATTTTACTGTGCAGATGGTATCTTGGAAATCACTGCCTGGAAGAGATCGCCGGCTGCTTGAGCATCCTTCTATTTGCAGTTATGCAAAGATAGGATTGGCAGAAAACCAAAGTGATTCTCTCTCTCCCTTTCTGTCTCTCTCGTGTGACCGTAAATTAATGTTACGGGTGGAAACTGACAGGAAACTCCTGCAAATCAGGGTTTTTGCTCCACATCTGGAGTCTAAACGTTGAATTCCCTCAACATGTATGGATAAAGCAGGTGAGGCATGCTCTCCCCTTCTTAACATCCTCTCCTCATTACTGATTTCCTTTTGTCCAAATCTTTGGATTTTACGGGAGGGATTTTCTTTACCTCGTAGGCTTTTTTTGCGCTCGGAAAAAAAAAACAGCTGTTATTTCTCCAAAGGAACATTCGAGGGTCCGTTCCTTCTCTCTGCAAACTGCCAGGCACTTTCCATTGTATAATTTGGTTGTTAACTAAACGCAAACGGGTCTTGCATATGCTTCTCAAGCAAAGGCTTTAAACATTTAAACATGGCTTGATCTGAGAGAGGTGTAGATTTGACAGAATTTTGTTGTAACATATCTGAGACTTCAGCATAATAAAACTTGCTGGGATCCTGTGATTTTCCAAACCCTGTTCGAGGAGGTTTGTGCGAGGAGGAGAGAACATTTGCCCTGCCCCGCTCTATCCGCACTATCCTCATGTCAGATCAGCTTCGATGCCAGCTTGACAAGGATGGCTCAGCGCCAGGGGCAGTCCAAGAGATAGGCCAAGGACATGGTCACGTGGGGTGCCATCTGGGAAGGGGCGAATTCCCCCACCCGCCGGGCACCGGTGCCAGACAGCATCCTGGCCCTGCTGATGTTCCTCTGGCAATGCCACGGCTGCCTGCTTTTGAGCCCCAGCCTTGTGTGCTCCGACGCCGCTTCTGGGCATGCGCGGAGGTTTTTGCGCAGGCGCAGTTGCTCTGGAGCTGAAAGTTTATTTATTTTATTTATTCATTAATTCAGCTTAATAGACCGCTCTCTCCGAAGCTCAGAGCGGTTTACAGCAATAAAATACCAGATAAAAACACATAAAACAACATTAAAACCCAGTTAAACCCCGTTCCCAACACTAAAACTATAGCAGAACGCAATGATGCAGGCGGCAGTGGCGCGGCAGGGTGGCAGGTTATGGCGGGCACCGGGCAGGGCTGAATGCCTTCCTAAACAGCCAAGTCTTAGCAGACCTGCGAAATGGCATCAAGTCCCGTAGGGCTCGCGTCTCTTCAGGCAACGAGTTCCATAAGGTCGGCACGGCCACTGCAAACGCCCTCTGCAGCGTACTGGATAGCCTGTAGGTCTTTATGCCAGGCACCTCCAAGTTGAGCGCAGGAGCAACTGTGCATGCGCGAAAACCTCCGCGCATGCCCAGTAGCTCCCTTGCGCAGAAGCCTGTAATCAAGGCACTCCCTATCGGGCAGGCAGAGAGTGCTTCCCCTCTCCCTTTGTCTCCGCCGCGTGCGCGTTTGCAGGGAAGGGGAAAAGAAACAGTGAAGGAAGTGTAAGTGAAGGAATGAATGAGGGGCTTTCCTCCTCCTCCTCTGTGACCTCTTCTCTCCCTCCTTCCTTTGGCTCTATTTCTGTCTAAACCTGAGGGGCCTGAGGCTATGAGGAGTTGTGGGAGTTGGAGTCCAAAACACCTAGGGGGAGGGAGGGCCCAAGTTTGCCCAGGCCGCGCTGCCTGTATTCGACCTCATTTGAACATTTCGGCTGTTTTTCTATTTACATTTCCATTGGGATCCTAATTTTGGACTTATGGGAGACTCCTATGAATTATGAGACGGGTGGTAGGTAATATATTCTGATGCATTTACATTGCATTTCTTGTTGATTATTATTGATTTATGCTTAATATTGTCTTACTATAGTATACAAATACTATATAACAATAGAATGATGATATATTTTATATTACATGTAATATTACAAACAATATTGCAGTATATTGTGGTATTGTACAAAATAGTAATATATAATATTGTATTTTACTTTATTTTGGGTTATTTGAGTTTTATAGGAGTAATGAAAATATTTAGTAGAGGATAATTTTATTTAAATAAATAATTTTATTTATTATTTTATAATAATAATAATATAGAATGTTATATTATATTATAATGTCAATATATTATAATATAATTATATTGCAATGTAGTATAATATAATTATGATATAATATAGTATGAGAATGGTATAGTATATTGTACAGTATATACATTGATACAATATAATACTACTAATAGTATTGTGATATTATAATTGTATATTTGTTTTACATGGAAGTGCCAAAATAATGTTTTGGGGACGTCAAAATAATGTTAGCTTACTATTTAAAATTACATGGAACCGCCCTGAATCCAGCAAAGACGGAGATACTGTGGCTGGGGCGACCGGATAGTGGGGTGGTCCAGCTACCTACCTTGGATGGTGAGACACTTCACCCGTCATCCTTAGTAAAAGGCCTGGGGATTGTTTTAGACCCTTTGCTGACAATGGAGGCCCAGGTCTCTACTGTCCGCAAAACCGCTTTTTTCCACCTGCGGCAGGTCAGGCGGCTGGCCCCCTACCTGTCCAGAGACGACCTAGCCACAGTGATCCAAGCCACGGTCATCTCAAGGTTAGACTACTGTAACGCCCTTCACATTGGCCTGCTCTTGTCTGTGATCC
>JARBWK010001560.1:0-18484 GCA_030556195.1 Anolis apletophallus | reverse complement strand
GGAGGAGCTGGCATCTGTCCCTAGATCGCCACCGCTCGGAAAGTAGAGACTGGAGACGCCGGGCCCTAGATCGTCGAGGGGCCCGGCCGAAGGATTAAGAACGGCCCCGTGGGAACTGATCCTCAGTTCTCCGGCCACGCCTGATCTGAAGGGCGTGAAAGCCGAGTGAACCACGGAGCCTAGTTTGGCTCGCCTTGGACCAAGTCCTGACCTTGCTATTGATTCGCATTGCTGCGGATACCTTGTTTCAACCGGAGGAATCCGAAACCTTGCCAAGCCCTTTGCCACGATTGCTTTTGAACTATCCTTTGAATTTTGCCTTCTTATTTGGACTACAGCTTTGTTGATTGCCTTGTTCTTAATCTCTCAATGAGAATTGCCTTTTGGACTATTTTATATTCAATAAAACTAGTTAGCCTTTGCTACGTCTCCGTGTGTGTGTTAAAGGGGCAGTTCTAAGTCGGTGTTCGTGACACATTTGTAAGCCATACTGGTGTCCTTTTGACTTTCCATGCCTCTTTCTTTTATTGGAATGCATTTTAGTTCGGCTTGTTTTAAGGTATTTTTAAACAGTTTCCAAGCATTTTGAGGGATTTGATTTTTTTACTGCCCTTTTAGTTTGTTCTTTACAATTTTTCTCATTTTGGTGAAATTCCCTTTGTGAAAGTTTAATGTCTCCGTGTTAGTTTTCACTGACAGTTTGCTATCCAAACTTACGTTGAAGGTTATTGTGTTATAGTCACTGGTACCTATGGGCTCAGTTACAAGGACATCTTGAACGAGATCTTGTTCATTAGTTAGCACCAAGTCCAGCGATCCCCTTTCCCCTGGTTGGTTCCATGACCATCTGCTCAAGGGAATAATCAGCTAGCATGTCGAGGAACCTTGTCTCTCTTATTATTATATTATAGTGTGTGTATATATATAGACATTATAATATATTTAATTAATTAAATATAATATCTTCCACCCTATGTTCCCATGCATTATCCAGTTATTTAAACATGATAATGCATAAACCAGTTAATTAATTTCCCATGCATAAACCAGTTAATTAAACATGATATCTTCCACACTACATTCTCATGTGTCCGGCACAAAGCAAAAAGCAAGGGAGGAAGCAGAACGCGCTCTCCCCTTCCTCGCCGCTGCTGCAAAAGAAATTCCGGCGGAAGCCCCGCCCCCCTGAGTTTCTTCCACGATGAGGTCACACCTGGCATTGCGGAAGAGACTCAGGGGGCGGGGATATCTATGTTGTGTTCATCGAAACAGGCCCAGGTTTCACACTGAGTGTATAAATACATTTAAAAACATATTAACTATGTGTATTACTGTTTTAGAGTGTCATTTTGCTGGTGGTGTGCCCCAGGATTTTGTAAATGTAAAAATGTGCCGCTGCTCAAAAAAGGTTGAAAAACACTGACTTAGGCCATAGCAAATTCTGTCATATTTGACCCAAAACCTATCCTCAACTTATCAATGAGATGGACTTAAATTTGAATTCATTTGGTAGGTTTTGTGATATGTTTACTTCAGTACAACCTCAAGAAATATCAGGTTCAGATATGCAAAATAGTTGTATGTGATAACTCTTTTTATGGGCAGGATCCTTTCAGATTGTACAGTGGATGTGTTTTAATCCCCCCCCCCCCATGCAACATCCCCCCAATGTCAGAGCATTACTGTTTTTTGCCGTAATGATGCTGCTAAGAAAAAGACATGCTATTTTGCCTGGTTGAACCATGCAAACTAAACTATACTGTGATTGTCTTGTAGCACAAAATATTAGCAGGAAGGAGATATTTTAATTGCCAGAGTCTTGCCCTAGTTGAAGTTGCAAATCCCAATAATGTTTCTAGCCTCTTTGATCCTAGCAGATTATCCGCTTTGGAATTATAAAGGCCTTCCTTTGGGTTGCCAAAAGAAAGTGCCAATTGCTCACCCAAACACTTACATACTATTAACTGGCTGTGGTCAGTAAGTCCACTTTTTCATTAAATTTGCTTGCAGTGTCTTCAAGAATTGAGACTTAATAGTGCACACAAAGCTTTATTTCAGTATTATGTGTCCAATGTTCATGTAATCACAACCACAACCTGGACTGGGCAACTGAATTGTGGAAAATTTCACTTGCCTACTATTTAATCACACTAGACAATGAATCCACTTTAAATCCGGTTTCTGCCTCATGTAGAATTCTAGGGTTTGTAGTTTAGTGAGGCTGTTAAAGGCTCCTCCCTATACTACAAACCCCAGAATTCTGCAGGAGGCAGCAACCGGATTTAAAGTGGATTCATTCTCCAGATCAGTGTTTTCCAACCAGTGTGCCATGGCACATTAGTGTGCCCTGAGCGATCATCAGGTGTGCCATGGGAAACTGGCACTCCCTCCCCCTCCTAGCAGCCCCCTCTCAAGTTTCCAAGAAACAAATTGAGCCTCTCTGCTTGGAAATGGTTTTTTAAACTATTTTACTGGATTTTTCGAGAGTTATCTCCCCCAGGAACTGTTTATAACAGCTTCATGACATCCATAGTTAACTGGAAGCAAGTTTCACTCAGGGTGACATTTCACAAAGGTCTGGAGAACAAGCTCTATGAGGAGCGGCTTGAAGAGCTGGGCATGTTTAGCCTGAAGAAGAGAAGGCTGAGAGAAGACATGATAGCCATGTATAAATATGTGAGAGGAACTCATATATAAGTTGTGTTGATCGACACAGGCCCGGTTTCACACTGAGTGCATAAATACATTTAAAAACATATTAACTATATGCATTACTGTGTTAGAGTGTCATTTTGTGTCATTTTGCTGGTGGCGTGCCCCAGGATTTTGTAAATGTAAAAAGTGTGCCGTGGCTCAAAAAAGGTTGAAAAACACTGCTCTAGTGTGATGAGGTCCCTACTAGTTTCCAACAGACCTCAAACCTCTGAGGATGCCTGTCATAGATGTGAGCGAAACGTCAGGAGAGAATGCTTCTGGAACATGGACATACAGCCCGGAAAACTCACAACAATCCAGGTCATATTTTGCTTATGCTCTAATGGCCAGCAGCTTAAAGTGTAAACCGAAAGTGTAAACAGACAACAAAAAAGAGTTGTTAATATAAACAGGTAACTGAAAAAGTAAATAAACAATTGCCAAACTGAAACTAAGTTACAAGCTATTGTAATCCTTTTGCTTTCACAGGAAGGAATTCAGGATTATTGCTGTATCAGTTTTCTGAAAAACCATAGCTTGTTGTGAACCAAGGAAATTGTGGTTAATCTTATGGCATATTCTAACAAGCCAGTTTATAAAGCTAGTTTGTTTTAGTTTAAGATGTGGACATCATGCTAAACCGTGGCTAAACAAAATTGGAAGCTTTTGACCTCTGTGTCAAAGAAGGGAGGATGGGGAGCACATGAGCCTGAGGCTTCTGCGGGTATGTTTTGATGCTTAGTTGTGGGTGTCAGCCATTTCATTCAAAAGTACGGGAGCATTTTCCCTGAGTGTTCATCATCAGTGCTGATTCTGTTCTCATCTTATTTTGAGATGGAAACTATAACTATGCTCCATTTTGAATTGTCTCTTTCTGCATACAGATGGTAGTAGGCACATGGATAATATTTCTTCATGGGGCTTTTATCAGTAGTATTTCTTCACGGGGCTTTTATCAGTATGTGGATAGCTAAATACACATTTGTTTCTAAGGGGAAAGGTCAGTCTTTCAGGCACTCTGGGAAGCATTGTTTATTGTATTTTGCTGTAGATGGAATAAGTTTTTTTGTGTGAAAGGTTGAAGACCTAAAGTATATTAAAAAAATGTTTTCTGCCTGCTATAAAAACTTTCTAAAGTCAACTTCACAGATTTGTCTACTAATTTTGGAACACATTTTTGTGAGTATGCTTATTCAGAAATAAGTATCCAGTGAGGCTTATTCCCATACTAGCTTGGGGACCCGGCGGTGCCATAGTTCGTCATTGGTGGACCACAGTGCTCTAAGGAAGTGAATCATCCATGGTCCATCCTTCCTCAAACTGCACCAGGATGTACGGTGCATCTTGGGGGATCTGTGTGCCAAGTTTGGACTTGTTCTGTCATTGTTGGGGGCCCAGTCAGGAAAATCAAGTTGAGGAAGCCTAACAATATCCCATAAGCTGAGGCCTAGTCAGGAAAATCAAGTTAAGGAAGCCTTGTTGTCAATTTTGGGCCTGGTCTGTGATTTATAGGGGCTGCAGTGTTGTTTGGGAAGTGAATGAGGTGAAGATACTGCAAATCCCATCATTCGTGGCCCATCCTGCCCTAAACCACACCAGGTTGTGAAGTGGGCCATTTGTCCGTTGTTTGCCATGTTTGGTCCTGATCCGTCATCGCTGTGGCTGACTGCCTGAGGCCTTTTGCTTTCCCTCTGAGTCACCTTAGAAGTGTATTGGGTGAAGGTACTGAACATTCCATTTCCAACAGAAAAAATTGTCAACTGGCTAACTTCAACTCCAAACTTATACACAGAGTAAGGCTCTAATGCTAACAGCATTCAAACACGCTATGAAAGCTAGCAAAGAATAAAGAGTATGCAAAATTGTGTCTTTCACTTTTTTATATAAAAGTATCAAAGTATACCATTCAGGTATGGTGCAAGGTGTAGGTATATTTCACTATATAATTTCACAGTGTTCACATAATACATTCACATTTGTGACCATATATCAATCATTCATAGTATGCATATAACAATATCACAAAGTGGATATCACAGTGTTAATATCACATAAATTCTAAAGCAAGGTACTGGTGTAACTATAACAGAACCAACAGTATAAACCTGTATTTCCACCGTAGGGTAAGTTAACTCCTAATGTTAGCATGTAGTGTGGCTGGGAAGATCGCAGAGCTCGAACTGCTTTCGGGGCTCCTGGGTGGTGGATGGAGCCCGCGGCTTCTTCAGAGGCTGCACCGGCGTTTGCCACATTGGCATGTACCCGCTGAGGAGGCTTGCGTCGCTGCAGGAGGAATATTTTCACATCCAGTCCATGGCGAGCAAGCTTGACCATAAGGTGGTCAACTCCAGCCATTTATGCCTGCCTCAGGTCCTTTGCTTTCCTCTCTGTTCTGTGTTGGAATGTTGGGAGGCTGGCCAGTCACACCCATTTATGCAAATAAGCCCACAGTTGCAGCCAATCGAAACGCTGGCACACATTCGCTCGGTCGCACCACCCACTGCCTGCAAACACTGACTTTTATTATATACATAGATAGATAGATAGATAGATAGATAGATAGATAGATAGATAGATAGATGAAACACAAGAGCCATTGTGATATAGCTAGACTAGAACTTGAGAAATCCGTGTTTCTTTATAAGTGAACTATGGCTCACAGGGCCCTTTCTTTCAGCTTGACCGACCACACAGTGTTGCCATGAGCATTAACATAGGGAGATGGAGAGCCTTCCATAGCCCTCCATTCAATTCTCAGAATTCACCCCAATTGTAAAGGACATATAATATACTATAAAGCAATTCTAGAATTTCAATCAGATTCTGGTCAATATTTGAGTGACTTAGAATACTGCATGTTCACTGTTCTGATGTTACTATCCCCCATATCAATTGATTCTCCTGAATGTACGACATATTTTCATATGTATTTGCATTGTTCAGGTTTTTAAAAAGCAAACACAGTTAGGTTTGTCGAAGGCTTTCATGGCTGGAATCACTGGGTTGCTGTGGGTTTTTCAGACTGCATGACCATGTTCCAGAAGCATTCTCTCCTGATGTTTTGCCTACATCTCTGGCAGGCATCCTCAGAGGTTGTGAGGTTTGTTGGAAACTAGACAAGTGAGGTTTATTTCTTCTTCATGTGGTCTGTGAAATCCACACACATGGGTTTTCCCCCGCGCATGCGCAGATTCTCGGATACTCTACTAGAAAGATCTAAATACAAGCCCCGCCCACCTTCCCATCAGCCCCAGCGCCCAGGCGGGCTTGCTCCTCAGTCCTTTTTTCCGCGTGTAGCAGGACACATCTCGGATTGCTCTCTCGAGCTATTTCCTCAGACCAGGTTTTTTCTTTCCCTTTCATTCTCGACCAGACCCCTTTAGATATGTCTGTCCCTACTTTTAAAAAATGCTCAGCCTGTGGGGTTAATTTACCCGAGGCTGATAAACATTTAAAATGCCTGTTGTGTCTGGGGGAGGCTCACCTAAAACAAGCCTGCAATATTTGCAGGAGCTTCACCACCAGGGCCCAAAGAGCCGGGATTCGCGCCTTAAGGCGCTCCTCTACGACCAGTCTCTGGCGCCAGAACAGCTTCGCCAAGGCGCGCAGCCTTCTCCCGAGCCTTTGCCGCCTCCCCCCCCGCCCTTGCAGGAGAGAGCTCACAACCTCCTCCGCAGCAAGAAGACCCATTGGAAGGCCCCTCTCCTTCCCAGGGCGAGCCACCAAGAAAGCAGGCAAAGCCGCCCAAAAAGGCAGCTCAAAAGACCAAACACAAGGAGAAGGAAAGGCAACAAAAAAAGAGACACCTCACTGCCCAACCGGCCTTGAGATCTCCTGTGGCTTAACCGCCAGCAGTCTTCCTTGAACTGCCTGAAATGGAGCAGGACACAGCGTCCTTTCTGGAGCTCCAAGAGCCTCCCAATTGCTCCCCATTGATGTGCTCACGTCCCAGGTGGACCCGAGCCTTGCCTTATCCCCCTGCTCTTCTCCAACCAGCTCAGCTGGCTCCAGTGCCTGAGCGCTCTCCCTCCCCGATACTGGCTGCCCGTGCTGCTTCCCCAGCCACACGGCGCCGCTCCAAAAGAGCTTCGCGGCGCCGCTCTCCTTCTTCCTCCTCCTCCTCCTCCCGGTCCCGCAGCCCTCCTCCTAAACGTCGGCACAGTCGCTCCTCGCACCGTGCTTGGCCCCAGGAATACCCTTTTCCTCCCTTCCCTTACCCGCCTTTCCCTTATTATCCTCCCTATCACTACCAGGAAGGCTTTGAGAGCCATGTGGAACCACCACCCCCCCCTCGCCCTCAGGCCCGCCCCTCCGCCTACAGCCACTGTTGCTTCTCCTCCTCCCCGAACCGCCAGCTACTCCCACCAGGTGGCAGTGCCTCCTCCTCTCTACTCCCATTCAGGCAGAAACTCAAGAGGCTGATGTTTCTGCTACTGAACCTTCCTCTGATCCCACCGCCTCTGCCTCAGTTCAGCAAGAGGCTGATCCTGATCCCCTCCAAGCAGAGGAATACAAGGCATTTGCAGCACTGTTCATACGCCTGTCTAGAGCCATCAATTTGGCAACCCCTCCCCCACCCAATGCTGTTCAAGATCCATGCTTTACCACCTCAGAACAGCGACCTCCTATGGCTGCTGTTACCAACTTTGCCCTATCTATTACAAATATTAAAAACCACAGGTGTGGCACCAGGCCTGGTTCCAGCAACCTCCAAAAGGGCTGAAAATCTTTTTGCAAGCTTGACCTTAAAGAAGCCACATGGCTTGCTAAACCTCCAAATGCCAACTCTTGGGTGACGGATGCTCAGCCGAGCCCAATACAGAGAAACCCCATCTCCCCTTCCGATAAGGAAGGAAAAAGCTTGACAACATGTCAAGAAAGTTTTATTCCTCAGCCTGCCTATTCGCTAGAATGGCCCATTATGGGGTATATATGAGTTGCTATCATACATACATCTGGAATAAGGTAACTCCCTACCTTGAGTTGCTACCACCGGCTGAACAAGCCATGGCTACCGCCTTGCCCAAGAGGCTGCCCTTCTCTCTAAGCTCCAAAAGGACTTAGCTAAGAATACCGCTGATAACGCTGGGAAATTGATTGCGGGATCTGTGGCCTTGAGAAGACATGCTTGGCTTTAGGGCATCTACACTATCCCAAGACCAACGCAACCTGATTGAAGACCTCCCCTTGGATGAGACAGGTGTGTTTAACACAGAGACTAATTCACAACTTGAACAGTCACACAAAAATAAACAAATTGTTAGTGGCTATGGTCAACGCCCTTACCAACAACGCCATAGGTGGAGACCTTATAGTAGATACCCTTACTCCCGAGGAGGTTACTACTACCAAAACTATAGAGACAAACAGCGTCCCCAGACGCCCCCCCCTAGCGTTAGGAGGCCCCCTCTGCCCTTTCGAGGACAGTCACGCGGCTCCAGGCCTCCTTACAATAACAGACGGCGTTTTTAACCCGTCACCTTCTCCCCCTCCTTCCCCCCCACTCACACCTCCTGTTGTTCCACACTCTCAACACTTACAGCATACTGACACCATCCCACACCTCACCTTCCTTGATAGACTCCTACCCTTTGCGTCAGCTTGGTGTTCCATCACTACTGACAGGTGGGTCCTCAACATAGTTCACTATGGCTACACTATTGAATTTGACTCATGCCCCCCACTTGGGCACATACTACTCACTACACCTTCACCTGCCCTATGGGAAGAAATTGACTCCTTGTTGCACAAGGGAGCTGTCTCCCCCATATCATATACCTTATCTCTTTTACAGGACCTTGGACTCATTGTCAACCTCGACAAATCTCAACTGATTCCTACACAACACATTCATTTCATAGGTGCCATGATAGACTCCAACGCCCAGAAGGCATTCCTCCCAGAGGACCGGTTCCTCAATCTCAAGCGGGCCATCACTGGCCTCCTCTCCCAGAGACATGCTTCTGCATGGACCATTCAGTCCATCCTGGGCCACATGGCTTCCACCACAAGTGTCACACCCTTTGCCAGGCTCCGACTCGCCCGCTTCAGGCTTGGTTCCTTGCTGCCTTCAATCCCCTTGCAGACAGTCAGTCTGTCATCCTCCACCCTCCCTCCCCTGTCCTTCGGTCACTCATATGGTGGACAAGGGAATCCAATGTGTGCTCGGGCATGCCCTTTCTTCCCCCCCACCCGTCCCTGTCAGTGACCACGGATGCCTCCGAGGGAGGCTGGGGAGCCCACACGCTACACCTCCAGATCAGCGGCCGCTGGTCCCCGGAGGAGATGCAACTCCACATAAATTCACTCGAGATGCTGGCAGTAGAGAAAAGCCCTTCGGGCGTTCTCGAACCTAGTTCACAACCGCACCGTCCAGATAATCACAGACAACACCTCTGTCCAGTTTTATCTCAACAAACAGGGTGGGACTCACTCGCACAACCTCCTGGCCCTCTCACTTCGCATCTGGGACTGGTGCATACAGAAAAACATCTTCCTGGTGGCAGTTCACCTTCCAGGCAAGGACAATACCTAGCAGACTCCTCAGTCGGACATCCTTGACCACTCACGAGTGGCATCTTCATCCCAGAGAGTTCAGGTTCCTAACTCGCCGATGGGGCCACCCACAGGACCTGTTTGCATCCCCGACAATGCTCACTGCCCCCTCTTCTGCGCAAGGCTAGACCTCGCGCATCCCCAGGTTGCCTGGGAGATGCCTTCCTTTTCAAGTAGTCCCTAGGCTTCCTTTACGTAGTTCCACCCCTCCCACTCCTCTCCAGAGTGGTAGCAAAGATTGTCTCAGACAAGACCGATTGCATCCTCATAGCGCCATGGTGGCCCAGGCAACCATGGTTTGCCCCCCTCCATGCAGCCAGGGGCAACTTTCTGCGCCTGCGGTCCAGCCCGGACCTGCTGACGCTACAAGACGGCCTACTTCAACACCCAGACCTCCCAACCTCCGCCTGACGGCTTGGAGGATAACCCCTAGACCACGCCTCTGATGCGGCACGCCTCATCTTGTTGGCGGCCCAGAAGGCCACCACTAAAAACTCCTATTCCTACAAATGGAAAAAGTTCGCACTTTTTCCGAATCCCGCCACACCTCCTCTTTTAGCCCCTATTCCGGTGGTAATAGACTTTTTGGTTCATCTTTCATCCCTTAATTTTTCTCTCTCCTCGATAAAGTGCTATCTAGCTGCCCTATCATGGTATAGGAGGAGAGGTGGACTCCCGTCCCTCTTTCAGGATCCTATTATCCACATGTTCCTAAAGGGTTATAGGATGATCCACCCCCCCAGTTTCCCCACCACCTCCAGCCTGGAGCCTTGAACTTGTTCTCTCCCCAGTTGTCTAAACCCCGCTCGAGCCCATGGCTCACGCTGATATCTCCCATCTCTCCTGGAAAACAGCGTTCTTGGTTGCTATTACCTCAGCCAGGAGAGCTAGCGAGATAACAGCCCTTAGGCTGATCCCCGTTTATAAGGTTCCACGAAGACAAGGTTGTTCTTCGGACCGATGTTACTTTTTTACCTAAAGTTGTATCCCATTTTCATATGTCCCAGGACATCACTCTCCTGCCCTATTCCCTAAACCATCCTCTCAGTTAGAGGTGTCCCTACACTCCTGGATGTCAAAAGGGCACTTTCCTTCTATATTGACAGGACTGCCAGTTATAGGAAGTCGCCCAGACTTTTCCTTAAATATAGAAAGGATGCCCTTGGCACCGGTCTCTCACAGCGTCTGGCGTCATGGATAGTTTCCACAATTCGGTTGGCCTATCAATTGGCAGGTAGAGATCCTCCCCGACATTACAGGCACATTCCACGAGGTCAGTTTCTACCTCTCAGGCTTTTCTGCGGGAGTTCCAGTTCATGACATCTGCAAAGCGGCAACATGGTCAACTCCTTCCACCTTTGCATCCCATTACAAGCTGGACATCCTCGCCAAGAGGGATGCAGCCTTTGGCAGAGCCGTTCTCTTTTCGTGTGTGGCATGACCCACCTCCAGGTAAATAGCTTGTTACTCACCCATGTGTGTGGATTTCACAGACCACATGAAGAAGAAGTATGGGTTGCTTACCTGTAACCATATTTCTTCGAATGTCAGGTCTGTGAAATCCAGGAACCCGCCCATCCTCCCCACGGTCATGCCTCTTTTCGTTCTGTGTTTTCGCGAAACGGACTGAGGAGCAAGCCCCCTGGGCGCTGGGGCTGATGGGAAGGTGGGCGGTGCTTGTATTTAGATCTTTCTAGTAGAGTATCCGAGAATCTGCGCATGCGCGGGGAAAACCCATGTGTGTGGATTTCACAGACCTGACATTCGAAGAAATATGGTTACAGGTAAGCAACCCATACATATCTCTGGAATCATGTCCAAAGTGGGACAAAGAACTCTTTTCTGGCACTCCCCCCCCCCCCCTTTTCTGTTTGAGGCAAGGGTGAATGTTGCCATTGGCCACTTTGATTAGCATTGAATGGCCTTGCAGCTTCAAAGCCTGACTTCTTCGTGCCTGGGGAATCCTTTGTTGGGAGATGTTAGCAGGCCCTGATAGCTTCCTGTCTGGAATCCCCCCCCCCTTTAAAGTGTTGCTCCTTATCTACTGTCCTGATTTTAGAGGTTTTGTTCATTTTCATGGTTTCCTCTTTTCTGTTGAAATTGTTCACATGCTTGTGGATTGCAACGAATGCTACGCTCGGCAAAGGACAAGAGGGATCCTCTCACCTCTGCAGGAGTCTACCGTCTACTTTGCAGCTGTGGACAAGTCTATATAGCAGTGTTTTTTAACTTTTTTGAGCCAGCGCACATTTTTTTACATTTACAAAATCCTGGGGCACACCACCAACCAAAATGACACTCTAACACTGTAATACACATAGTTAATATGTTTTTAAATGTATTTATATACTCAGTGTGAAACTTGGGTCTGTTTCGATGAACACAACATAGATATCCTGGCAGGAATGGTAGAAAGACACACACGAGGTCTTGCTTAAAAAGTTGGGAGTTATAGTTCACCCGCAATCAAAGAGCATTCTGAAGTCCACCAATGATGGAATGGAATCAGACTTCCCACACAGAACTAACATAACCAAGAGAAAATACTATAAGAGTTTTGGTGGGCCTTGAGTTTTGGAGTTGTAGTTCATCTATATCCCGAGAGCACTGTGGAGGGGGAGGAGGAAGACGTGTTGGTAGTCTGCGCAGTAGCGCCCGCAGGTCACGTCTTCTCCTCCCTCCTCCTGCAGAAGCGGCAGCGTGAGCAAAGCGAGGCAAAGCAAGCAGAGCGAGGCTGGGAAGAAGGGAGCCCGTGGAGAAGAAAAAGTGTTCGGCAGGAGGGGGAAGAAAGGGTATGGAGGTTCCACTTCCCACTGCACACCTGATGATCACCACGCACACAGGTTGGGAGACACTGCTATATAGGGACCACAAAACAGCATTGCCCAAACACAAAATCAAGGAACACAAAGCCCAATGTAGCCCAAGGCACTGCAGACTGACTAAATCAGAGAAGTCAGCCATATCAGAGCACCTGATGAACTAACCTGGACACAGCATATTATCTCAGAACAGAGATGCTGGACCACTCTAACAACCACCATATCAGACTACACAGAGAAGCCATACAGACCGGAAACTCACAGCAACACAGTCAGGGTTATTTCTGTATAAAGTACTGAGAAAAGGAAACCATGCCTAGGAATAACAATGAGATATTTTCAATAAATTTATCCAAAGGTCTACCTTGTTACATAGTTTTTGTAATCATGGGATGAGGTAAATATGACACTATCCCTATGATATTCATGGGTCTGGCATACCTCAACAAGTGAATCCGAGCAAGAAAATAAGCCACTGACACTTGTCTTATAAATGTTTTTGAGAAATCGCAGTTCATAATATTTTAAATGGAGCTGATGCCAAAGAATATTGAAAAAACAGGAATTAGAATAGCAAGAGTTACTGAAAATCCCCCTTTTGTTTTTTTCTTTAGTCCGGGCAGATTCACAGACAAGCATGAATGGGTATCGGTCGAAACAGTATTGGAACCGTAGGGATCAGCAACTTTGCACAGGTATCATCCCACTTCTTGTTGTCCGACCGTAGCTATCAACCTACTGTTGGCCTTGACCTTGCTTTCTTTATCGATCTGATTGCATCTTTATATACAGAGCTGGATGGTAGACTTTGAACTCAAAGGCTGTCTGAACATAATTGGTTGCTTTAACAATCCTTTCCCAGCAAGTTTTCTGACATCTGCACTCTAGTCATCATTCTTCACATTTCATTTCCCTGAGGGTCTCTATATACCAAAGAGCCTAACATAACATAAGAACATAACATAAGAAGAGCCATGCTGAATCGGACCTCAGCCCATCTAGTCCAGCATTCTGTATCACACAGTGGCCCACCAGTTGTACACGGGGATCTCGAGCAGAAGGGAGGGCAAAACCTGACCTGCACCCCAGGTCCCGACCCCCCCACAACCAGTACCCAGGGAAATCCTGCCTACCTCAACCAACTCCGAGGTGGCACTTGAATGTCCTTTTCAGTAACTACCGATACACTTGGTATCCATGAATCTGTCTAATCCTGCCTTGAAGTTGTTCAGGCTGACAGCTGTCACAACCTCTTCTGGAAGTAAATTACATAACCCACTGATCCTCTGGGTGAAGAAATATTTCCCTTTATTAGTCCTAATTTTCCTACCTTGGAGCTTCAGGGAGTGCCTCTAGTCCTAGTGTTTTGTGACAGAGAAAATATTTTTCTTTATTCACCTTTTCTATCCCATGCATGATTTTATACACTTCGATCAAGTCACCTCTTAAACGCCGTCTTTCAAGACTGAAAAGACCAAGGCGTTGCAACCTGGTTTCATAAGGGAGCCGCTCCATCCCTTGGATCATTCTTGTTGCCCTTTTCTGTACCTTTTCCAGTTCCGTTATATCCTTCTTAAGGTGCGGAGGCCAGAATTGTACACAGTACTCCAAATGTGGCCTTACCATCGATTTGTAGAGAGGCAATACAACATTTGCTGACCTATTTTCGATTCCCTTTTCTGATCATGCCTAGCATAGAATTTGCTTTTTTCACTGCTGCTGCGCACTGGGTTGACATCTTCATTGAGCTGTCCACCAAGACCCCAAGATCCCTTTCCTGGTTTGTCTCGGAAAGCTTTGACCCCATCAATTTGTAGGTGTAGTTGGGGTTCTTTGCCCCGATGTGCATGACTTTACACTTGTTTAGGTTAAAATGCATTTGCCACTTTGTTGCCCATTCACTCAATTTCGAGAGATCTTTCTGGAGCTCTTTACAATCAGTTTCATTTTTAACTACCCTGAACAATTTAGTGTCGTCTGCAAACTTTGCTACCTCAGAATTCACTCCTACATCCAGATCATTAATGAATAAATTAAAAAGTAACGGACCCAAAACTGAACCTTGGGGTACGCCACTTCTCACCTCTTTCCACCCAGAGAAATGTCCGTTTATTACCACCCTTTGTTTCCTACAGTTTAGCCAGGTTCCAATCCAGGACAAGACCTGTCCTCTGATTCCATGGCTGAAGAGCTTATTTAGGAGCCTTTGGTGAGGACTTTGTCAAAAGCCTTTTGAAAGTCAAGGTAAACAATATCAATTGGGTCCCCTTTATCTATGTGTTTATTTACACCCTCAAAGAATTCTAACAAGTTAGTAAGACATGATTTGCCTTTGCAGAAACCATGTTGACTTTCTTTCAGCAATGCCTGATTTGTAACAGATCAGGGAGGATATTTGGGAGTGATTGTGTCTGTAACCCTGGGTTGATTTTGATTTTGATTCCATTTATTGACCTGGGAATTCAACAGGATCATCTGTGATAGCAGCCATAGAACCCTGCCTCCTGGAATTTCAAAGGATCAATTAGACTTTGAGCACAGACCATTTTAATAGGTCTGCCACCCCTGCAAGGGTAGATTGTAGCTTTCATTCTAGCTAGGATATGACAGTAAACATTGGGCTAAGAGGATGGAAAGTTTTGAAGTCAAAGAATCCTTATTTGAAAGAAGGCTGTGTTTAAAATATCTGTGCTTTGCTTAGTTGGAAAGACAACAGAGTCTGATTTGTCAGACGTTTACTTAGAAATAAGCCCTACCGAACTAACTGTATATTATTCATAAGAATAAATTCAATGGGAAGCACACATTCATACAAAATAACATTTGAAATCTACTATGACAAATTTCTCACTCAAATGTCTTTTGATGTTAGCTGCCTTCAAACCAACTTTGACTTATTGCCGTCCCATGAATGAAAGACCTCCAAGTCATTCTGTCCTCAACTACCTGGCAGAGTAGGGCTGTGGCTTCTCTGATTCTTCCCATCTGGAATTTGGTCTTCCTCTTTTCCTACTGTCTTTTCTGCTGAGTCATGTTTCTTCATGATATGGCCAAAGTACCACAGTCTGAGTTTAGTCATCTTGGCTTTTATGGAAGAGTTCAGGCTTGGTTTGCTCTAGGACCCATTTATTTGTACTTTTAGCAGTATCCTCAGAATTCTTCTTCACACGCATCTCAAATGAGTGGAGTTTTTCCTCCATCAACTATCATTACTGTGTTGTCGAAGGCTTTCACGGCCACAATCACAGGGTTGCTGTGAGTTTACCATGCTGTATGACCATGTTCCAGAAGCATTATTTCCTGATGTTCCGCCCACATGCAATGGCCTTGCAGCTTCAAACCCTAGCTGGTTGCCTCAAGGAGACAAGAGTTCTTTCTTCCACACTGGACATTCCACAGATGTATAAATCTCACTTTACTCGTTTCCAACACACCCCTCAATCTCTAAGGATGCCTGCAATATATGTGAGCAAAAACGTCGGAGAATGCTTCTGGAACATGGCCATCCAGTCCAATCCTGACAAGAAGCAGGAAATCGCATTCATAACACCTCCAACAGTTGGCCATCCAGCCTCTGTTTAAAAGTCTCCAAAGAAGGCATATTCCAGTGCAGAGAGTTCCACCACTGAACAGCTCTCACAGGAACTGTAACCCACTTACGTATCCTTTATTTTATTATTTGAAGCTCTCAAAGGGAACTGCAGGGTATGATAAATGCATCCAGATCAATAACTGTATTAAAAATAGGCCTTCTGTGTTTGTCAGTATTAGGCTAAACATGTCAATGCAATATCAGAATTTCCCATAGATTTACTGTTAACGAAAGTAGTAGTGTGTGGAAATTATTATTTTTGAACCGTGTTTTAACCATATACTGTACACTTTGCTTCTTATTAGCCCAAAATTGTAATGCAAAATTGAAATGGCTAAATATAAAACTTCAGGACATAAAATGAGATAACATTTATTTTTTTAAAAAGAGAAGAATGACACCCTATACAGAATAACAAAACATTCTCTTTTTTCACTTGCCAAATCTCATATAATATAAATGCATATGGCTGCTTTTTCCAGCTAACAAACACTGTGTCTTATAGCCTGTTTTCCAAGCCATTATACTGTATATTCTTTCAGCATCTGTGATATTTGTTTGTTTGTTTGTATCTCGCCCTTATCACCTAAAAAGGGACTCAGGGCGGTTTTACGCAGGCAGCAATTTGATGCTAATACATATAAATATAAAAATAAACAAATATAATTAAAACCATACAATTAAACATTAATAATTAAAACATCAATTAAAATCACATAATCAGATCGCAGTCCAAGGCCTGTCCAATTGTCAATTCCATTAGTCCACTATCCTTATTGCACTATTTACTGGTTAATAATAATAATAATAATAATACTTTAATATTTGTGAGTCGCCCTCCACCACCGGTGCTCCGGGCGACTTACATCATTTAAAAACCCTAAAATACATCAATGTACAGCAGTTTAAAACATAGATACAGACGGCGGGAAAAGGCTCAGACATTCGATGGTACCGATCAGGCCCCAACGCTAGGCGGAAGAGCCAGGTCTTTAGGTCTGACCGGAATCTAGTTTGGGTCAGAGTGGCTCTGAGGGCAGGTGGCAGTGAGTTCCAGATCCTGGGGCCGCCACGGAAAAGGCTCTCCGCTGGGTCTCCATCAGCCGAGCCTCTCGCACCCAGGGATGGCCATGCGATCGCCATTTATGGCACGTGCTGGCCTCTCGCTGCGTTGGACCGTCAGCCGGGCACTCAAGTAGGCTGGCCCAATACTGTGCCGAGCTTTAAAAGTGAGCACCAGAAGTTTGTAGAGCACTCTGAACTCTAGGGGCAGCCAGTGGAGATCTTTTAAAATAGGAGAGATGTGGTCCCTCACTGATGACCCAGAGATAAGTCTGGCCGCTGCGTTGTGGATGAGTTTCAGCCTCTTAGTTGTAGACAGGGGAGCCCACATATAGGGCGTTGCAATAATCAAGGCGCGAGACAACGGTGGCATGTACCACGGTTCTCAGCGCCTCAGATGGTAAGTAGGGGGCCAGCCGTCGGGCCCTACGGAGATGGAAAAGGCGCCTTTTGCTGCAGCCTGGATCTGGGCCTCCATTGTTAGTTTTGTCAGGATCACTCCCAGGCTTTTCACTGTCGGAGCCGGGAAAGGGGCTCGCCCTCAAAGGGTGGCAGTGATGAGTGAGAGGCGGGTCGGCCAGGCCAGAGGATCTCCGTTTTTGCCGGGTTGATTTTGAGTCTATGTGCTCTGAGCCAGCTCGTCACTGCTCTCAATCCTTGGCTGAAACTGTCCGGCACCGACGATGACCCTGGGTCAAGCTTCAGGAGCAGCTGTGTATCGTCCGCGTATTGGTAGCAGGAGAACCCATAGCTCCTGGCAATGCTGGCCAGGGGCTGGACGTAGATGTTGAAGAGGTGGGAGATAGAATGGCACCCTGGGGCACTCCGCATTCCCAATTCGCTTTTCCTGGAGACTTGACCCTGCCACTCGACCCGCTGCGAGCGGCCTCGCAGGAACGATTCCAGCCAGGTCAAAGCCTTGTCTTGGATCCCAGAGGCAGCCAGGCGGTCGAGAGCAAATCATGATCAACGGTGTCAAAGCCGCAGTTAGGTCAGAAGGACTAGGACTGCCGAGCCTCCCGGTCAGTTGACGGCGGATGTCGTCTGTGATCGCTACGAGGACAGATTCCACTCCCGTGACCTGCGCGGAAACCCGACTGGGACGGGTCTAAGCCCCGGATCGATCTAGGAAGTCCCGTGGTGGCTTTCTACCGCTCGCTCTAGGAGCTTACCCAGGAAGGGTAGGTTGGCAACCGGGCGGTAACTTGCTGGGTCATCGGGGTCGAGGTTCATCGGGGTCGAGGTTCGTCTTTTTGGTTGTGACTGGCAAGCCTACTGGCATCCGATCCATTCACATTTTAGGTTTATTGCCAAATAAGTCATTAACTGGGTCCAAGACAAGTTCATACCTTCATATTTGGTTTTCTTCTGATTCCTTATGTCCTGTAAGTTATGTCCTCACATCAAGTTCTCTTCGTCCCCAGTAAAGTTCTCACCAAGACTTACCATGTTTTATTTCATTAGCAAATTAGAATGATTTCATGGGGATCCTGATATCTTCTATCTATGAAAGATATCTTGGGAAGCATATCACTAGAGGTTATAAAGTTAAACATGCACAGATTTCATTCACAGCATGCAATTATAGACTTTGATACCACTTTAACTGCCATGGTTCCATTTTATCAAAACCTGAAATGTGTAATGAATTTCATTCTGTGCCATGTATTTAACTATTTGATCAGCTTCCAGGTCTGAGGGGAACATCCTCTCTCAGAAGTATGTTGCATGGAGAAAATATCACATTATCTGTGAAAAT
>JARBWK010001559.1:0-18499 GCA_030556195.1 Anolis apletophallus | reverse complement strand
ATTGTGTTATTACAAGGAAAATAGAAAGATTTCTGAGTTTTAACAATATGTTTTTATATATAAGTACAACTTTTGACTGTGGCCTCAATTATATTCCTAGAATAAGGGTGTTGTTGTTGACTGTTTATGTTTCATATGAGTTCAAGAAGACAGGAAGACAGAAAACTGAGCAGCCCCTAAAGATGACAACAGAAATTAACTCATTTTCTGAATGTGTTTTATTTCAACAACCAAAAAATTCTAACAGACTAACAATGCACATAAGTTAAAATTTAATTATCACTTAGTGATAACAAAGATCAAGTTGATTTACATGGAAAAAGAACATTTACAATATGTTAATCCTCATTCACATTGTTGATACTGCAAAACACAATTTTTTTAAGTTTTCTCTTACTTCACAAAAAGGCGAAAAATTGTGCTTTGTTAAGAGGCACTACAAGAAAAGATTCTTTTTCCAAATAGATATTATATGATGAATATTGAATAAATAGACATATATGCATTGTATTTCGCAAAGTTCTGGCAAGACCACAGGCGAAAATGCCCACAGATTCACTTAGAAGAACCACTGCAAAACTGGCAGTGAAAACAGAAAAAGGCAAGATTCAGCATTGAAAACAAAATACCTACTAAATTTTTGGTCAAGTGTTTTTTTTAAATAAAAAAAACCAATGCTGATGCCATCCTGACCAATATCACATATATGTGGTCATTTCAGCAAGAGAGTTTCAATAAGGGTTTTGAAAGAGTACCTTGACAGAGAACATAAAGCAATGCCGACTGAATTTTTTGATTAAAGCTGCAGCATACTACAGAAGGAAAAGGTGAAGAATTTCAGTCAACATTGCTTCCCAAAAATATATGAAATGAATACAGATACACTGTGGATGTCAGTGATTGATTCTGGAAAAGTCCCGTTAAAAATTTCAGAGGTTATTGAGCAGCTACAATTAGCTGGTATTGCAACATGTTGTCTCCCTGTATGTTGTTACGTTCTGAGCAACCGTCTATACAGAGCTTTGTTTCAATGCCTGCCTTTTATACCTTTCAAATATATAAATAGTATTAAAAGTTATACATTACAATGCCTGTGCAAGAAAAACATAAAACAGCTTTCAGGTGATATTGCATGGTCTTTGTTTAAAGTTACAAAGTATGTGTCAAAAGGAAGCCTGCCAATACATTTCAAAGCCCACAAATCAACCCAGCCACATTAGGAAGTCCAAATATCCCTTGCAGGTAAGGAAGGGGCGGAGGGGTATCTTTATGCCCAGTAGGAATATCAATACCGTCTGTGTTACTTGCAAACCTTAGCTTTGAAAACCTGTTGGAGACTATAGTAGATTGCAGCTTTAATGCTTGTACTATTTGAAGAGTCAGTCAACATTAGTTCTGCTTTATGTAATGGAACTGCAATGTTAGGTCACTGTGAAAAGATTTCAGTTTATGACAAGGAAGTGACTGCAGATAAATTGCTTGGCTTACTCTCACTGCTGAAAACTTCAGCAAGTTCCAAAAATATGTTCCCGCCAAGTCGGCCTGTACCATGGAAAAACTGTGCCTAGAGAAGCTATTCACCAAAAACATTTCAGACAAAGAAATATAATATTTCTAATGTGACAGGGGGGAAAAAACATGGAAGGAAATTTGGCACTGGAGATAACCATTGGACCTTTTAACTGACTAAGAACTAAACACACTTGCCCAGAATAATCGCTGTTGATTCAGTTTTATTCTTTACTTATAAAAACTTTATTAAACATTAATATCAGACAGACACTAGAGGAGCACAAGAACAAGAAATGTATCTGCACAAGCCCCACTGGAATCAAAGAGAAGTTGCACAGTAACAGTGTCGATGGTTTGAGTCTTCAGAGGAAGAAAAAATCACCACTATTAACTGTGGCTCAAGATAAAAGTCCACGCACTACTAAATCTCATAAAAGACTGTTCATGAAGATCTTATTAACAGAAATATCTACTGTGCACTGAATTTTCACAGAAAAGTCTCTGAAAATCCATCTGTTTGCTACAAAAAAAGATAAAAAACAAACCATGCCCTGTGACTTCATATGTGCATTAGTTACTGTCTTTTTAAAAAGTTATTTAGTTTCATTTATAAGGTGCCCTGATTTTGTCTCAAATTTTCTCTCACCTTCTCTTGCACTTTTTTCATTCTTATTTTTGGCAGTGTGGATTTGAATTTTTAAAATGCATACCTCAAAAATTACCCAACAAGCTGCCAAAGTGGAAGCCATAATAATAATTTTTAAAAATCAGGGATGAACATAGAAAATAAATAGGTATTCCAAAATAGTAACCACACCCTTGAGAGCAGGCAATCGTTAATCTAAAAGCCAAAGCAACTCATTGTGAAGTGGTTTTCTTTCTCTTTTTAATACATAAACAAGACTCATTTTCAACGAGCTCATTTCACAGTCTATACTTTCAGATTGTAAAGTTATGTCCCATGCAAATTTCATACATGTATGTATTTTATTGTTATCATTTCCTTCATTGATTTCATAGATCTACTTCTTCTGTATCTTGCTAGAGGGTCCTTTTCATAAGTGCAAGGTTTTGCAATGATGTAATCCTACACGTATTACAGTTAACATTGTGTCAGTCAACATAAAAAGTCTAACATGTAAGTGCCTATCACAAGGGAATGTCTGACTGGGTAATGCAAAATAACTGTTCAATATGCAAATATTTTATGCATACTGGAAATACCCCCAACACATTTTAAATGAAGCCAAAAAAGAGAGAGTAAAAGGTCTTGGATCAATGTATTGCTTTTGCCTGTGATGTTTTCACATTATCTCTGTTCCGTTTCTGATGGAGTTGCCTTGCTTTTTCAATTCTCTTCTTCTGTTTCCACTTTATACATTTCCTCAGAGCCCTCCTCACTGTCAATCTCCTCTGACTCAGTCAGCAGCTCCTCATCTTTGTATTCTGCCACATCCACCACTGTCCCCAAATGATCTTTTAGCTTCCCATGGTGCTTTACATGGTAACGCTGGTTTTGGAAGAATTTGATGATGGTGTGCTTAGGTAGATCCAATTGGGCAGACAAAGTATGGATGGCTTCCTGATCTGGATAGAGGCCAACGTCATGGATGAAACTCTGAAGGATGCCCAAAGCCTCTAAAGAAATCTTAGTGCGGGATCTCGTTTTCTTTGTGCATGTATCTTCTGAAGGTTGAAGTGCTGGCTCTTCTCTGGGAGGTGAGTTTTCCTTGGTCGGCTGGGACTGTGGTCTGTGAAGTACCTAAAAGAATAAAAGGGTACACACATTTAAGGTAAGTCGTGTGTGATGCAAAATATAAATATGAGACTAAAATACTTTAATAAAACCAATATTTTTTATGCTGGCCAAGATTTCAAAACACTAAGAAGAGCTCATAAGCCCACCCATATGAACTGTAATACGTGTAGGATTACATCATTGCAAAAACACCCATATGAAAAGGCGATCTGTGGGCCCTCTTTACACTGAGGAGAACACATCTTTCCTTTTATTAAACAGAGAGTAACAGTAGAACCGTGTCTATGAATAACACACCCTCCTTTTGACGAAAATAACTCTAAGATGGGAAAAAGAAGTTTAGCTGCAGGAAGAGAATGAATTTGCTGGCAAAATGGAAAGTCCATCATAGTTTAGATGTAACACACCACTAGACTTCCAGCCTGTATCAGAAGACAAACCACGAATCTAGAACTAATGTGTCTTCATGGAATAAGGCTTGGTGGCCGCTCTGTCTCAAGAAAAGATGACTGCTGTAAAAAATTATCTTCAATCATATCTACAATTGATTTGTGCTACATTGGGAGATGAGACTTTGCCAGCTGCTTCCTTCTCCCCACCTTACCAAACCATAAAAAATGTATTTTTGTTTTACAATACTTAGTTTTACATTACTGCTACTTGTACTGCTAATTGTACTTGACCTGATTTCCTTCCTTCTTAAGTTCCTCCTTTTTCACATACTTTGGCCATCACAATTTAGGTCTAAGATGTGACTGTAAGGAACTGTCCCTAAATCAGGGCAACAGGCCCATGAAGCCCAATATTCTACTTATTTAGAGCCCAGTGAAATACACCAGCTCAGAAGTACGACATGGCCACTGAAACTCTAATGGAAATCAGAAACACTGGAGGTAATAATGCCAGTATGTTTATCCTAAAGTCCCTTATTGGTGCTGTTATGAGTGTCCCTTATTATCTTATCAAGTATACATTTTTAAAACTGTTCGATGAGAAAAGGGCCTGTTGTAGGGCCCCATCTCACAACAAAATCATCATCATCATCATCATCTTTATTTATACCCCACCACCATCTCCCCAAAGGGGACTCGGGCGGCCGGCTAACATGAGGCCAAGCCCAAAAATACAATACAACAAAATAAAATACAAAGAAGCAAAAATAACATTATAAAAAGATACATAAACAAAATAAAATAAACAGTTACAAAATAATATGATGAAGAGATAGAACACAGTGGGCAGGCCAAATGTACAGGATAAAATTGATAAAAACCCTGGATGAGCTATTAGTGGGAGTGTTTCTGAGGGAAGAGCTCATAATAGATGAACGGTGGGGTTAAACCTTCATTAAAGGATGGGGGGAGGGTTAGGGGAGGCACCCGGGCATCCCCTGTGCAGTGTCCTTACTGACGGCCAATTCTCTCACACCAGAAGCGACTTGCACTTTCTCAAGTAGCTCCTGGCACCAAAAAAATTCAAAAAACAATAGCTTACCAAGTATTTTCTTTAAATGAAGACGGTATGTCACAATTATCATAAAAGGTAATACTCTAGGGCAGTATATGAAGTTTTCTGAACATTCTTAGCATATACTGGTACTATATAATATACAGGCAGTCCCCAAGTTAAAAGCCAGATAGGTTCTGCAAGTTTGTTCTTAAGCTGAATTTGTAAATATGGACAGGTACCTTTTAAAAGTGTAAAACCATCTCCCTCTCTCTCTCTATATCTTTTGATAGTGAAGAGAAAGGTTAACACCCCTGTAGTGTTTGTTTTGTTGTCATTGCCTATGTTCACCTCGCTTTCTGTCCTATGGATATTGAAAAAGTTGGCTTGTTGCAGAACCAAGAATTGAGGATAAAGCTTCATTGCAGACACCTTTTCCCCATGATGACTCTTCCAGGAGTAAATTACCTTTCTTAGAGATAGAATGTTTTTATTTACTGTTGTCTCAACCCTTGTTCCTAACTGAATTGAATGATGTTTACAACTCAGGAAATGCTTGTATAGTTGTTTTGAAAGACCTTGATGTGCCACTAAAGTTATGCATTTTCTTTTTAATCCTAATTTTTTATGAGGAATGTCATGGGTTCTTTAATCAAACACAAAGGAAGCACTATCATATTTCTCAAATATGGTAGTTTTACTATAATTTTCACAATTACCTTTATATTTAACTCCACAGAGCAAGTTGTATGGCGGTTTTAGAGATGATTACATGGAAAAATGTCATGAATGCTACAGCTAGGAAGAGAAGCTTGAGTTCATTTTTAAGACAGAGTAAATCTAGGTAGGCCTGTGGACATATACTTGAACTAAGAGAAAAGATGCTCAGAAAACATTGAAACTTCATTCAGCTATTACCTCTGAAGGTACATAAAATGAATTGCTGCCTTGAATTGACAGAAGGACACTGAGAATGAGTATGTCCTAGCCTAGGTCTCACACAATGTGACAAGTCAAAATAAATGTTCTTGGCACACTTGCTGCATCACTTCTAAGCAATGCGATCCAAGTGTGTCCCAGTGGTATGCTGGCATCAGCAAAAAGATTAAGAAGAAAGTGAGAAGTACAGTCTTTCAATTCCCTAACTTTATTAATCTGCTACCTGGAGAGTTTTGCAATGCTCAGCACTAAAGCCAATATTTGCCCTAGCGATCTTTGTGTTAAAGTAAATTTACCAAACCAGTCTACCAAAAAATTAATAAATATTGTAATTGTTCATTTAAAATTGGGCTAGAAAATTCACACAGACACAGGAAGGAGGAAATGCCACCGAAAATAGATGACTGGATCCTCAAGCTGCTAGATATTATAAATATGGACTGTCTAACAAAAGCAATGTCACAACCGATGGAAGCCACGGACTGGTCCCCAATAAAAGCCTACTTGAGTGGTCATAAAGACATGGAAGGATATGTAATCGATGATCCATGAAATCAATTGAGAATATGGCAGCTGGATGTACATATAATAGGAGATTGGATATAAGACCGAACCTATCTAAGAGTTATTAGATAATAAGGTGGAGAGATGGATGATGGAAGCGGAAGTCGATATCTGTATGTGACGCTCCTTGTTGGGAAGGGTTAGGGGGGGGGGGGGTGGGGAGAAGGGAGGGAAGGGAGGTTATGTTCGTCTGTTTTTACTTATGTTGGAAATTCAATAAAACCTTTTATAAAAAATAAAAAAATAAAAAAATAAAAAAATAAAATTCACACAGACCAATTTGTAAGTAAATATAACTCCAAGTCATAACACATTCGAAGTACATATTCATTACAATTGCAAGTTCAAAAACATATTTTTAAACCAAATAACATAAACAAAAAAATTAAAAATCACATCTGATGCTTACAGATTTAGCCATGGAAGGACTATAACAGAGTGTTATGAAAGAAGCCCAAGTCTACCCTATCTACTAGAGAAAAAGCATTCAGTATAAACAATATCCTTTATGTCACCATCTGAAGGTCCAAACCCATCATTCTCCTTCACTGAAGCTCAGTTCATAGGAAAATTTATCTGCATAGTGAAGAAATATAGAGGCTTGTGCCGGTCTTTCAAAATGCTATAACAGTAATCAACATGGCTAAATACATGAACTGTAATAAAGATAATTTAATTTATACAATGTTCCTTATAACCAAACCACCAGCATTTCAATAGGTATGAACTGTTAAGCTCCACTGATATCTGTTCCATACTGTATCCAAGCAACTATTTGTTAACTTGCACATTCACCAGAAAACAATTCCAGGCACGGCATTTCACTGGGATGATTTCTATGAGGAAAACATTTAATATGTGAAACAGTCCCAAAAGAATGGCGCTGAAATATTTCTCCTTCTTTGTAAAGCACCATATGCAAGAGATGGTGCCAAATAAATAAATAATAAAGAAGCATATACACCTTTCTCAAACTATAACTTCTCAGATCGATTGTGGCAACTGTTACTGATAGGAAAAGAGATACAGTGTTATACACTATTTTAAGTCTTTATAAACTTAAAATAAAGTGAAGGAAAGGAAGGAAAAGCCCTTCAAGGCTGGAGGGAGGGAGGACTGAGGAGGGAAAGTGCTTTGGAAAGCAGCGGCAGCAAACCCCCACAAAATAGCAAAAATACCATGATATATATTTTAAATTAATATTTTTTAAATCCGCGAAACAGCGAGTCCACTAAAAGCGTACCGTAAAGTAGCAAGGGAACACTGTATACATTTAATCTAACGTAGCTAAAAATTACGTAGGAAAATAATAACAAGACAAAGTGACAAATCTTTAAATATTTGACATTTACAAAATGGAAGTCCAGATATACTTAATTTGAGACAAAAGATTGTCAGCCTATGTCAAAATTCTTTAAGTACCGGTATATGTCAGGGCTAGAATCTCTATGCCTGGGGCCAGAGACAGATCCCAGCCTGCCATGAGCCTACTACTTTCACCTGAGTTGCTGAGTCAGAGAGATGACTCAACCATGAACTTTGCTCTATTTCTTTGCAGTTGAATATACTGGGACTATGACCTTTGGTCTAGATAAGACTCTGGGGTATGATGTAATACCCAGGGAACTCTGGGTAATGCAAATGCAAAGACTCACTGGGATTGCTGAGTCAGGATGCAACCCTCTCCAGGCATTGCATGGGGGAGGGATTAGTATATAAGGGTTGTGGTGATGGGAAGCGGGTGCTTCAGCTTTATAGGTTTTGTGTCTTCAATAAACTACCACTGGAAGAAGCAGCAGTTCTGTAGCGTCTTTACTGGAAAGCATTGAAGTTCCTGACAGAAGCTGAAGCCCCTGAAACTTTCCCAGGAATGGAGAGGTTTATGCAAGAGGCGGAGGAATATGTGGAAAGCTGGGATTATGTTACTGGAGCAGTCCATGAAAGATGTACTTTGGAATGGGGGTGGAATACTATGGATGAGGTTGGCTCCTGATCGGGTCGGAGAAACGGCGTCAGCATGGCGTGCGGCTGCTCCAGAGGGACATATTCTTCGTGAGGGATCCAGGGAAGCTTGTCATGTGGATCCAGTGCGACTCCAGGGTGCAGCTGCGGCGGTGCACAGTAAGTCCAGAGAGGCGACTCGTGGGAGTGAAACTACTGAGCCGAGTTCTCCCACGGAAGTGGAGGTGTTGGGATGTAAAGTTGCAGCTTTGGAGAAGACATTGCAGCGAATGTCCCAGCAGATGTTTAAGAACCAAGAGTCTATGTGGGGGCCCCCTGAGGGAGGCGATTTTACGCGTTATTCTTGGATGGACAGTGAGAGGGTTGAAACCCATCCTAGATCTCCTTCAGGAGTGTGGGGGGTTGATGCCCAGTCAGGAGTTCCGCGAGGAGCAGCATATGGTGCTGCCAGGCTGAGAGTGGTGAATGAAGGGGTTTCTGTCCAGCCTAAAGCTGTAGGACTGGGAAGAGGTATTCAGGTGCCCAAGAGGGATGGATTAGGAGAGTGGAGACCCCAGCCTGGTGCCCAGATGCCCGGAAGAGATGGAGCAGGAGAATGGAGACCCCAATTGGGGGGTGATGTTCGTCCAAGGAAGGAGCCGCTCCGTGTGGAGTTTGATGGTGAGGCATGTAAAGTGGCCTTTTTTTGTGGCGGCAGTTGGCGATCACATGCAAGATTATGGACACTTGTACCCAAGTGAAGGCAGCAGAGTGCGTGCTGTGGGAGCTGTGCTTAAAGGAAGAGCTGCGGACTGGTACGTGCAGTGCCATGATCGACAGGATCCATGTTTGGGGACATTGAGAGGGTTTCTTCGGGCTGTGAAGAACAGATTTCGTGACCCACTGGAGAGAGTAAAGGCCAAAGAAGCTCTGAGGGGGTTAACGCAAGGCAATAAATCTGTAACGGAGTATGCGGAGGAGTTTATGAGCCTTGCGGGCAAGGTAGCGGAGTGGTCTCAAGCAACCCTCCTGAACTATTTAAAGACGGATTACGACGAGAATTGTTGGAGTGGTGCCTTCATCGTGGAGACCCTGGTGATGTCGATGGATGGATCCAATTGGCTGGTAACGTAAGGTATTCTGGCCCAAGTGCAACGGCGAAGTCGGCAGTAGGACCTACGAGGCGATTTCGCCAGGGTCAAGATGTGTAACCGGAAGCGAGAGCCAGCGGAGTAGTGTTAGCGGAAAGCCAACTGTGGGGAAAGGCTTGTGTTACATTTGCTCTAAGCCGGGACATTATTCCTTCCAATGTCATCTAAGAAAGTTACCGGATACCAAAAATGTGAAAGTTGCCCGAGGTGCCCTGGGTGAAAAGATGGAGAGTGCGGATGGGGTGAGAAAAGGGGCCCCAAGTATTGTTTGTAAAATCGAATTGGAAAAAGAAAGGAAAATATCAAACGCATAAAGCATTGGTGGATTGCGGGTGTTCTGAAAACATTATGTGTCCTGGATTAGTTAAGGATTTGAAATGTGAAATTCAGGAATTACCAGCTCCTGTACATTTTGCCCAGTTGGATGGAACTTTTTGTGGGAGGAGGGCCCTTTCCATTGGGAACGAAAGGGTTAAAGGGACAGGTTGATACTTGGGAGGGGAGCTGGATTGTGTAGTGGCTCCTGTTATGGAACATGAAATTATATTGGGATTGCCTTGGCTGAGACAGGCTGATCCAATCATAGATTGGAAAGCAGGTACGTTAGAGTGCCGGCCTGTGGCGAATGGTGGTGTGCATGTGAATGAAGAGAAGAAAGGAGGTGAGCCACAGATTCCTGAGGAATATATTGACTTAGCAGATGTGTTCAACCCTGTATTAGCCCCCCGCTCCTGTTCATCTTGGTTATGGAGGCATTGGTCAGGGACATCAACCAGGATAGCGAGCTCCGAGGTGCCCAGATAGCCAAGCAGAAACTTAAATTAAGAGTATACGCGACGACGTGGTCTGCATGGTGGAAAATCCAATACAAAATATGGAAAAATGGCTGGAAAAATCGAAAATTTTGGTAAAAGAGCAGGTTTCAAGCTGAACAAAGAAAAAAACGAAATTCCTCACAATGCATCTGGAAAATAATGAAAAACTTCAACTGCAAAAGATTACAGGAATACAGATCGCTAAAAAAGTCAAATATCTGGGGATACACTTGACAACCAACAACACACAACTATTAAAAATAACTACGAACAGACGTGGAAAGAGATATCCAGAGATCTGAAAAATGGAACCAGAAGAGTATCTCTTTACTGGGACGCATCGCGACGATAAAGATGGCGATTTTACCAAAGCTACTTTTCCTGTTTCAAGCTATACCGATCATAAGAAACGACCACCTGTTTAAAAGATGGGAAAAGGAATTAAGGTTATTTATATGGAACAACAAAAAACCGAGGATTAGCATGAGGCTGATGACCGACGAGAAAAAGAGAGGAGGGCTAGGATTGCCGGACCTAAAAATCTATTATGAGGCAAGCAACCTCGCAGCAATAAAAGACTGGGCCTTCCCCCAAAATTCTCAAATAGCCACGTTAGAAGGACACGACTTAAGAGCCGGCTGGCACGCATATTTGTTTTATGAGAAAAAGAAAACGGAAAAGAATTTTACACACCATTACGTGCGGGCAGCACTAATCAGAACGTGGGAGAGGTATAAAAAAAGATTATTTAGACAAATCCCACTCTGGACATCCCCAATGGAGGCGTCACAGAAAAGAGAATTAGCGGATGGAAGTAAATGGCTGACGTACAAACAAATACTGAACAAAGCCTCAAGCAACAGCTGGAACTTAAAGCCCTTAAACGAAATAAGAGAAGTGTGTCCGAGCATAACATGGCTTCAATTTCACCAGATAAACGAAAGGTTTAAGATAGACAGCAAGATAGGATTTATGGAGGATGAGATTTGGGAGCCAATCATAAAGAAAAAGAAGAGGAATATCAGCCTGTTATACAAAGCCTTGCTGCAATGGAACATGGAAGAGGATGAGATCAAAGATTGCCATATCAAGTGGGCGCAAGACCTGGGACACTCTATCCTGACACATCAGTGGGAAGAGATCTGGCTAAGAAAACTGAAATATATAAAAGCAACCGAAATAACAGAAAACTGGACGAAGATGCAGTTCCGCTGGCATTTATACCCAGCAAAGATGACAAACTGGAACAGCAACATATCAAACAGGTGCTGGAAGTGCCGAAGAGAAGTAGGAACCTTCATGCATCAGTGGTGGCAATGCAAGAGGGTGCTCCGCTTCTGGAAAAACATACATACAGAAACTCAGAAAATATTAAGTATCAAATTTGGACTTGACCCGCAGAACTTTTTATTAGGAATCTCCAATAACTCCTAAACCATAACCAAGACAGATTACTTTTCACTCTAAGTGCATGTGCTAGAATAACCCTAGCCAGACACTGGAAGAAAAGGACTGTACCAAGTTTGGAAGAATGGATCTTGAAAACATGGGATGTGATTCAAATGGACCTTTTGGACCAGAAGATGAATAATAGGAAAGAGAGGACAGACTGGTCAGACTTCTTAAAATACCTACAAAAGAAGGTCGTAAAATACGGATTGACATAAAGGAAATATAAGTTGACGTCTCACAACAGAACACTCAGCCGGAGTTCAGAGGTGTAAAAATGGACAATTATAAGGACTTTGATCCTTGGGAAACGACCCGGGAAGTCTCACCCACCCACCCTCCCACCCCCATCCCCGATTGTCACTCACCCTTCCCGGCACTCCCCAACCCCCACCAGCCCCAATCCATCCTCCATCTCTCCCCCCAACCCTAACCCCTACAAATGTATAAAAAACCTGCAATAAAAACTATTCAAAAAAAAAAACCCTGTATTAGCCGACAATCTGCCCCCAGTCAGGAATGTACAGTGCAAGGTAGAACTGAAAGAAGGGGCAGTAGTCCCTAAGCCAAAGATTTATCCTATGTCTGAGAAGGAGAAGGTTACGTTAAGGGAGCAGATAGATGATTATTTAAAGAAAGGGTACATCCAAAGATCGGAATCCCCTATTGCAGCCCCTGTTCTCTTTAGGGAAAAGAACGATGGGAAATTAAGGTTGTGTATCGACTATAGGGGTCTTAATGCGATAAGTACCATTAATTGTTATCCATTGCCTTTAATCAAGGATCTATTAGGGCAATTGGGGAAAGGCAGGTATTTCACAAAGCTGGATATTATAAATGCCTTCCATATGGTGCGGGTGCGAGTGCGAGAATCGGACAGGTGGAAGACTGCTTTTTCGTGTCCCTTGGGGCTGTACGAATGGGTCGTCATGCCTTTTGGTTTGGCCGGGGCCCCCGGTATATTTATGCAGTTGATTAATGAGGTGCTGCACCCCCTTTTGTATAAGGGGGTGTATGTTTATTTAGACGACATTGTTGTGGTTTCACAAACCAAGGAGGCGCACGTGCAGTTAGTTCGGGAAGTATTGGAGAGATTGAGACAGGCCAGATTGTTTGTTAAGTTAAGTAAATGGGAATTTAGCAAGAGTGAAATTGACTTCCTGGGATATAGAATTAGTAGAGAGGGTGTGTCCATGGATCCGGGTAAAGTGGCAGATGTGTTGGCTTGGGAAGCTCCTAAAACAAGGAGACAGTTACAGGCTTTTTGGGGATGGCTAACTTTTATCGGTCTTTTATTTCCGGATTTGCTAATATTGTTTTGCCTCTTACAGAGTTGCTCAAGACAAAAGGTAAGGGTGAGGCTAGAAGGTGAGGCGCCTGGTGCCAGGTTGGGTTGGACTGTAGAGTGTCAAAAGGCTTTTGATTCTTTAAAGGTAGCTTTCACTAAAGGTCCTTTGCTTGTGCATCCAGATCCAGCAAAACCCTTTGTGGTACAGAGTGATGCTTCCGCTTGGGCATATGGAGGAGCTTTGTTACAGAAGGACGAGGAAGGGGTGTTGAAACCCTGTGCTTATTTCTCTAAGAAGTTTGGGGAGCAGCAAAGGAATGGCCAGTGTGGGGGAAAAGGAGGCGTTTGCTATTCGTTATGCTCTGCAGACGGAGACACTTTTGGAGGGGGCGGTTCACCCGTTTGAAGTGTTAACTGAACATAAGAATTTGCAATTTCTTAGGGAGCCCCAGAAGTTGTCTCCTAAATTGTTACGATGGGCCCAGTATCTGGCTAGGTTTAATTTTGTGTTGAAGCATATAAAGGGTAAGGATAATGTGGTTGCTGATGCATTGTCGCGTTATCCTGCAGTGGGGCCAGATCCTCTTCCAAGTGTGGGGAGAGTGTTCACAAAGGACCAGTGGGGTCTGAGGGTGCAGACACGAGCACAAGCGAAGTTGGAAATAAAGCAGGAGGATGAGGAGCTGGAAGAGTGGGTAAAAGAGTTTCAGAGGTGTTATGAGAAGGATGATTGGTTGAAGGCCCATGAGTTGGAATGTAAAAGGGTCAAGGGATTGTGGATAGTTCGGGAGAAATTGTATGTACCAGCGGAATTAAGGAATAGGGTGTTGGAGTTGTTCCATGACCACAAGACAGCAGGGCATTGGGGATTTACTAAGACTTTCTTTGCAATCAAAGCCCGATATTGGTGGCCAGGAATGAGGACATCGGTAAAGAATTATGTGAGTAGTTGTGAGGCTTGTGCACGGGGAAGGTACCTACTGCTAAGCCCCCAGGATTGATCCAGGTGGTGGCTACTCCGGTGCGGCCATGGACACATATTAGTACCGACTTTGTGGGGAGTTGCCCCCTAGTAAAGGATATAGGTATATCTGGACTGTGCTGGACATGTTTTCAAAGCAAGCCCATTTTATACCGTTAACTGGCTTGCCTTCGGCAGAAAAATTGGCTAAGTTATATGTGCAGCATATATACCGGTTACATGGGTGTCCAGAGCAGGTGCTTAGCGATAGAGGTGTGCAATTCACGGCGAAATTCTGGGATAGGTTCTTGGAAACCTTAGGAGCAGACCGGAAGTTGACAACTGCTCATCATCCCTGTTGTAATGGGGGAGTTGAGAGGACGAGAAATCGTTGGGTAGTTATCTAAGAATTTTTGTAAATGCCCAGCAGAGTAATTGGGCAGACTTGTTGCCTTACGCTGAAGTGGCTTATAACGGATCTGTGCACTCATCTACAGGCAGGACTCCATTTTCAATTGTATTTGGCCAAGAGGTTGTTCCACTACCAGTTGGTATAGGAGTGCTGGAGGATGATAAGGAGAAATGGTACAATAGAGCTCGAGAAGAGTGGAAGGAGGTAACTGAGGCGTTGCATAAGGCACAGGGGTTGCACAAGCGATTTGGTGACAAAAACCGACAAGAAGGTGATGTGTATAAGGAAGGGGATTTGGTATGGTTATCCACTCAGAATTTAAAGTTGGGGTTACCTTCTCGAAAATTGGGCCCAAAGTATGTGGGACCATTCAGAGTGGCTGAGCGAGTGAATGAGGTGACGTACCGATTGATATTGCCAAGGGCCTTGAGGAAAATTTATTCTGTGTTTCATTGCAACTTGTTAAAACGATATGTTAACCCAATTATGCCAAAATTTTGAATGTTGCTTTGTCTTCCTCAGGGGAGGAGGAGAAGGTGGAGGAAGGCGTTATGTCAGGGCTAGAATCTCTATGCCTGGGGCCAGAGACAGATCCCAGCCTGCCATGAGCCTACTACTTTCACCTGAGTTGCTGAGTCAGAGAGAGATGACTCAACCATGAACTTTGCTCTATTTCTTTGCAGTTGAATATACTGGGACTATGACCTTTGGTCTAGATAAGACTCTGGGGTATGATGTAATACCCAGGGAATTCTGGGTAAAATGCAAAGACTCACTGGGATTGCTGAGTCAGGATGCAACCCTCTCCAGGCATTGCATGGGGGAGGGATTAGTATATAAGGGTTGTGGTGATGGGAAGCAGGTGCTTCAGCTTTATAGGTTTTGTGTCTTCAATAAACTACCACTGGAAGAAGCAGCAGTTCTGTAGCGTCTTTACTGGAAAGCATTGAAGTTCCTGACAGGTATATATATATATATGTTACATATGCATGCATTGAAAGGCTTTTTATTCAACCTTTTTATATGGCTAGTTTCAATATAACCAAGGGCTATAAATGGAAATTGTGTCCGTTGTTTCATTCTCATCCTCAGTAATTAAAACTGCGATTTCTACTTTCTTTTTTTTAAAAAAAATGGCTGGCTATTCTAAATAAAGTTAGGCAAGACTGAGGATAATGCCTAGTTCTGCACAACTTGGTGCTCATGCTGAGTGCTCCTTCCTCACTTCTCCCTCCTCTTCTTGCATGTTGGTTTTATTTTTAAAACAGCGTTCTCAATTAACTCTGAGTTGGGAAGTGAAATATCAATTAACTGATTGGAAAAATATGTTAAATATAGGTTACATAAACAAGAAACAAAGTATTCTGACGCATCTAGGCTGCATCCTAGAAGAGGGTTGTATAAAGAGGGTTTTTGTTTTGTTTTATACATATGTATTTAAAATATGTCAGATGTCTTCACTTTTTTCCAAATAAATACTTTTAGGATTGTAACACAAACTTGACTTTCTGAGTGCTTACAGCTCCCTATTTTTACCCTGCCATCTACTCCTTCATTAACACAAGCAAATCTTCTGTACAGTTTTGACCATCTGGAACTGACTTCCTATTTCTTCTTCAACTCATTTCCCATATCCTTGCAAATCTGAACTGAAACATGTTTTGTTCCCTAGCCACAGGTCTCAAACATTTCTGCTTCGACAACACATTTCCACTTTCATGTTGGGAAGGCAGTACAGCACCCACATTTCTGAAAAATAAGCTGAAAATCAGAACCATTTTGTTCTTGAAAGATCTACTTTTGTGGGTATTAATTTTCACTTTTCTGAAGTATTAGCCCATTCAGATAGAAAACATACAGATACCTAATATGATGAAAGTTGACTTTAAAAGGATAAGTGACTCCTATTAAATCACACAACATTGCAATATGTTTTGAAGGTTACAATGAAATCCAGCTGGGAACCATGTGTAAAAAATAAAGAGTACATGCCTGCAGGGAAGGAAGTATGATATGGAATGATTACATTTAGGAAAATATATAATGTAGTATATCATTATGGGAATGATCTGTATTAGTTTTAATAAGCTAAGGCAGTGGTTTCAAGCTATATTCTAGGAAGCCCTGTAGTTCCTGAAAAAATTATCAGAACTTCCTCGGTGAGAAGGTCAATCAATGGCAAACTAGCTGGTTTGTGATTTAACTTGCCCCCACCATGACTGATTTTACCAGTAACTTCCAAAGTGTTTTGTAATTCCCCCCCCCCCTTTTTTTTAAAGGGGGGCTCCGGTGCCTTTAAATGTGGCCTGACATAAGAACCTAAATCCAATTGTTCGTTCAAATTGAGTTGATTCTTTGAGTCAAAAGAATTTACAGAAGTGATTCAGTGTACCTACTCCAGGTAGAAATAGCAATTGGGTTTAGGCATGGAAGTTAAACATATGAAAATTCTCATAATTTTCTTGTAAATAAGAAAATACGTATGTTAGGCTAGTATTAGAGGCACAGTTAGGCCTAACAAAAAAGATAGCAACCCTCTCTTCCTGTGTGCCAGGCTATGTGCACAAAGTTCATAAAGGGCAATGGGCACAGCTTAATAGTTTAAGTTAGCACTGAGTACCAATAAACAGAATATGCTCCATTTTTGTTACTATAGAACCCAACTCTCATATCTGCTGGGTTTCAAGAAGTTTGTAAATGTACTGTGCTCTGTGTGGATATAATTTTTAAATAATTAATTTTTTAGAAGTAGTGGGAGTTGCTAGGTATTGGAAGGGCAAAGTACAGCCTGTGAGCCACATGTTGCCTTTGTGGCCCCTAAGCGTGGCCTCTTAGCCCCTAAATCCTTCCCTCAGTTTAATTTTTTTCATAGTTTTTTTTAACCTTCAAAGTGCCTCAGATCTTCCAAAAGCACATTTAGAAGCAACTGTTTGCACTCCTAACTCTGCTGACACCATCTCTACAAAAGAGATCTCAACAAAGGGCAAATATCGACCACCACTTTGGTCCTGCTGAAATGTATTGCTGTGAGCCACTGAAAGAAAAATAGTCCCTGCTGAATTTGCCATCTCCACCCACGAGCAAGTAGTATGAAGCAGAAACTGAGATCTAGGTGAAGACAATACTTTTTCCTCACCTCTACATATAATGCTTGTGACCTTTAGTCCTATGTGCATTTCCCCATTACGTACATTTAGTTTGTATTTTATTTCAATCCTGTAGAATGAGAAGGTATTTTTTAAAGGCAAAGACTGAGTGACAAAAACTAATTAAAATATCACATTCAACAAGAATCTACTAGATTGTTTTTGGTACTGTTCTATTATCTAGGTTGAGGCCACTAAAGAGGGGAAGCTAGTCCATTTTATGGGGCGGAGGGTTGGTTGAAGGAGGAAAACCATTTCTCCCTGTTTTCCTGTTATTCCTCCTACCCATCTTCCCATCACGGAAACAACCTTGTTTATGATATGGGAAGGAGGGAAGTGGAATAAATAGTGAATAAATAGTGTTCCTCCTTCAACTCCCCCCCTGTAAAAATGGATTATCTTTCTCTCTGGTGCCTCCTTGTCCACCACACCCGGATAATGGAACAGTACCATTTTCCTTTAATTCATCAATTTGACCAAAGTTTGAATTAAACTCCAAAACAAAAATTATTAATTAATCAAACAAACAGAGGACCTTGCTGAAGAGTCAACAAATCTCTTAATATTTTAAGTCTCTCAGGTTAGAGACTGACAATGCTTATATTACAAAATTCTCTAGTGGCATATGTTGAGTGAAGAGTTTGTGGGATTCAGTCTCAGTTACAAATCCTGCCTCACAAAATAATAAAGGACCTATGTTACTGAAAGCAGACCTCTCTTTCTAAAATCTAGAAGAGATCCTTGGAAAAAGGTAAGGATATTTCAAATTAAAATAAAGACCAGAAGAAGCAAAGAAATACTATAAGAAAATAATGTCAGATTATTTCCTCCTCTACTTTACAAAGCACTTTTTGAACTGAATCAATTGCTAGTCTCAAGTACAGCAGACACACTCAAATCAACTGCTCAATGAAAAAATCAATACTTATATAACACTATTGTATGTAGGACAAGCACCTTCATTTGGATCACAGATGAGGATATAGATATTCTGTATTTATAGTGAGAATTGTTACATTATAACATCTTGAGCCACTTTTCTGGGACCTACTTTGCCCCCACTATCAAAGATGAGGTGGGGGTAACTGTGAAAAAGCTATTTTGATGATGGTGACC
>JARBWK010001558.1:0-18500 GCA_030556195.1 Anolis apletophallus | reverse complement strand
GTGAGAAATGTTTTGCTCGCAGTTCAGCCTTGGTGAGCCACAAGAGAGTCCACACAGGAGAGAAGCCGTACCAATGCCAGGAGTGTGGGAAATGTTTTTCTGACAGTTCAGCCTTGGTGAGGCACAAAAGACTCCACACAGGAGAGAAGCCACACCAATGCCAGGAGTGTGAAAAATGTTTTACTAACAATTCAGACTTGGTGAAGCACAAAAGAGTCCACACAAGAGAGAAGCCTTACCAATGCCAGGAGTGTGAAAAATGTTTTACTCAGAGTTCTGCCTTGTTTAAGCACAAAAGACTCCACTCAGGAGAGAAGCGATATGAATGCCAGGAGTGTGGGAGACGTTTTGCTGACAGTTCTAGCTTGGTGAGCCACAAAAGATTCCACACAGGAGAGAAGCCATACCAATGCCAGGAGTGTGGGAGACGTTTTGCTAACAATTCAACCTTGGTGAGGCACAAAAGAGTCCACACAGGAGAGAAGCCATACCAATGCCAGGAGTGTGGGAGACGTTTTGCTAACAATTCACACTTGGTGAAACACAAAAGACTCCACACTGGAGAGAAGCCATACAAATGCCAGGAGTGTCAGAAATGTTTTACTCAGAGTTCAGACTTGGTGAGGCACAAAAGACTCCACACAGGAGAGAAGCCATACCAATGCCAGGAGTGTCAGAAATGTTTTGTTTCCAGTTCATATTTGGTGAAGCACAAAAGACTCCACACAGGAGAGAAGCCATACCAATGCCAGGAGTGTGGGAAAGGTTTTGCTCAGAATTCAAATTTGGTGAGCCACAAAAGACTCCACACAAGAGAGAAGCCACACCAATGCCAGGAGTGTGGGAAAGGTTTTGCTCACAGGTCAAGTTTGGGCAGTCACCAGAGAATTCATTGAAGAGGAAAACCATCCAAAGATCTGGGACAAGCATAATAAAATGAATTGCAACAGGGAAATTGAAGGTTTGGAAACTCTGGTCCTGTAGACTATACATTCAACATTTTCCGACGAACAAGTTTGATTCTCTTGGCTTCAAGGAGCACTTGGCTTGACTTTGGACTGATTTCTTAGAGAATTCCTTCTTGGTTTTGAACTCTGTTCAGGTGTTTTGCTTTGTTGGACGTGGGACGTTTTTGGAGAACTCTTTTGCTTCTCTGCTCACGGGCATCACCATGGCACTGGACTGGGTTTCCTCTGTTCAGCCTTTGTGGGTAAACTTCTCGAATTTAAAACTTTTTATTGTTTTCAAAGATTTAAAAGATACATAAAATTGACGAGACGTCACAACAAACCCCCACCACCTTCCCCCAGACAAACCCAAACCTTAACACATAAAAGACACAGACTCATATGAGTACCCATCACCATGGGACTGGACTGGGTTTCCTCTGTTCAGCCTTTGTGGGTAAACTTCTGATTTCAAACAGTTCTACCTGAGATTTAGTAGAGTTCACTTTCTTTGAATTTCTAAGTTGAGGTCCTCTTCTGGAGCAGCAGAAAGCAAGCTCCCTGTGACAATCCTTCAGAGGGTTAAATAACAGCAACCAGGCACAGAGCTATTGCGATTGTAGCCCCATCTCTCTGGAATACTTTTCCATCAGAGCGCCGCGCCTTGTGGGATTTTTCAACTTTCCGTTGGGCATGCAAGACATACCTGTTTTAGCAGGCATTTGAGTCTTATTAGTCAACTAGCTTGGGGACCCAGCAGTGCCCGGGTTATTTGAGAAAAGCATTGTGTGCCAAGGTTGGTCTTGGGTACTTCAAGTCGCAACACAGAAACCTTAAATTTTCACAAAGGGAATTTCACCAAAATGAGAAAAATAGTAAAGAACAAACTAAAAGGAACAGTAAAAAAAATCAAATCCCTCCAGAATGCTTGGAAACTGTTTAAAAATACTTTAAAACAAGCCGAACTAAAATGCATTCCTAAAATAAGAAAGAGGCCAGGAAAGTCCAAGAGGACATCGGCATGGCTTACAAATGAAGTAAAAGATGTGATTGGAAAGAAGAAAAACTCATTTAAGAAATTGAAGGCTCTTCCTACTGAGGAGAACAGAAAGGAACACAAGCTCTGGCAAACTAAATGCAAAGCAACCGTCAGGAAAGCCAAGAGAGATTTTGAGGCACATATAGCTAAGAATATTTAAAAAAATAGCAAAAACTTCTTTAAGTACATCAGAAGCAGAAACCCAACTAGAAAAGCAGTTGGGCCACTTGACGAAAAATGGTAAGAAAGGGACAATAAGTGAAGACAAGGAGATTGCTGAGCGGCTAAATGACTTCTTTGCCTCCGTTTTCACACAGGAGGACAGACAACATATGCCTGCAGCTGAGTCAGTTTTTTCAGGGAGGGAATTAAATGAATTAAACCAGATAGAGATATATAATGGGGGATCAATTTGGCTTTGTGAAAGGAAGACGGATCAGTGAACCGATTAGGAATATAATGAATGTGCTACACCATGCTACTGCGGCCAAGAGGAAGTTGGGAATATTAAAACTAGATGTCTATAAGGCATTTGATAAAGTAAACCATAGCTACCTGTACGAGGTGTGTAAGGCATTAAATCTAGGAGAGAGGTTTTGTGAAGTGATTAGGAGTATATATATGGGGAGCCAGGCATACATACGAGTGAATGGGAACAGGACGGAGAATATCAGAATACGGAACGGGACTAAGCAGGGATGCCCCTTATCTCCAATGCTTTTCGTAATGGCGATAGAAACACTAGCGAACAAGATCAGGGCAGCCAGCACGTGGGAAGGGTACAGGATAGGGAGATAGAGGTTAATGTGAATTTGTTTTCGCTCTACGCAATATTATTAACCCAGACGCCATTGAAAATGGTAAAAGCAATGAAGGAAACTCTGCGAGAGTTTGAGGAACAATCGGGGCTTAAGGTGAATATGGAGAAGTCTGAGATGATGTTTATAAATACAGGTCCGAGGGAACAGATAGAGGTAAGGAAAGCGTCAGGGTTAAAACTAGGGGTAAAAAGAATGAAATATCTGGGAGTGTGGATATACAAAAACATAGAGAGAATAACACAAGCAAACTATGGAAAGGTCTGAAAAAAGTGTTGAAACAGATGAAAGGCTGGAAACAGAAAAGTTTGAGGAGAATGGCAAAAATAAGAGCAATTAAAATGATGATCTTGCCAAAATTTTTATACCTAGCCCAGGCCTTGCCAGGGGTCCTCCCGGGGAAAAAGATAAAAGAATGGGATAGGAAATTGAATTATTGGGTGGAGGGAGGAAAAAAACCAAGGATAAGGAAAAAATGGAGGATAGCAAACGAAACAGAAGGAGGATGGGGAATCCCTAGCCTAGAACTATACAGAGACGCCTTTCAAATTGAGAGGCTGATGGAGCTGCAGGAGGACGGCAAGAGATGGGTAGCACTGGAAAAAGAAGCGAACGCACTGGGAAGAGAGGAATTGATATTTAGGAGATGGGAAAGAAGGGAGGTGGAGAAATTGATGGGACCAATGAGGGCCACGGTGGAAGTGTGGAGGTCTTGGCAAAGGAAGATAGCGCCGGGAGTCTCAAAAGTAGCCTCCCTGGAGATCATGAACCCCGCGAGGGAGGAAAACCTGAGTAGAACAATAAGGAAACTGAGAGAGAAGGGGGTGACGAGACTGGAGCAACTAGTGGACGAAGGGGGGCAGAATCAGGAGAGAGGCTGGAGAACTGGTTGGGAGGAAGGAGGTGGCTGCAAATCAGGGCAATATGCAACTACCTTAGGCAGAGGGAGGTGAGAGAGGCCCTGCAAAGAGAGGACACGGAATTTGAGAAGATAATCAGGGAAAAGAAGGAAGGGAAAAGGGTCCAGGTCGGAAGGATCTACAAAATATTAGTAACATCAGGAGGAAGTACGGTAGAAGAGTTAACCACAATGTGGGAGAGGGAGTTGCAGGTCTCAGGAGCAGAGATGGAGAGGATAGTGGGGGAGATTGCTAAGACTAAAAACACAAGAGTCAGGGAGACAAGGAGGAAAAAAATTGCACAAGTGGCACCGCACCCCGGCCCAATTGAACTATACTTCCCAAAATATGGGTACACGGTGTTGGCACGGATGCCGAGACAAAGGAGTGTATATGCACCTATTATGGGAATGTGAGGCGGTCCAAAATTTTTGGAAAGAGGTAGAAGGGGAGATCAATAGAGTATTGAATATAAATTGGACCATCACAAAAGAGACGGCGGTGTTGGTAAAAAAGAACAAGATGGGGGAACATCCGAAATGAAGGTAGCGATGATAGAACGCGCCAGGCGGTGGTGGTTCTAGGCTGGAAGGACTCCACCTAAATGGACAATTGAGAACTGGCTGCGGTACTTGGTGGAACACATTCAATTTGAAATTATGGAAATGAGGCTTAATCAATTACAGGAGGATAAAGTCACGAGAGCTGTTGGGACGATGGGATCGGGTGAGAGGATATATTGTTTGGAGAACCCGGGATCAAACCATTAGAAATAAGTTGGAGTTGTTGTTTAAGATGTAATGAAATGTAAAATGTCCGGAAAGCTTGCAGAAGAGAAAAGAAGAAAAAGAAGACGCAATCCTCAGCAGGGGTGGAGGGGTGTGGATGTTTGTGGGGGGAGGGTCACATGCACAGGGCACTGTGTTTTTATGTATATGTTTGTATGGATGGTAAAAATTTTGGAAAATAATAAAATATTATTTTTAAAAACCAGATAGAGATAAACAAGGAAGATGTTCTCACATGCCTTACTAAACTAAATGTCAACAAATCACCAGGGCCAGATGGCATCCACCCCAGAGTTCTTAAGGAACTCAAGTGTGAAATTGCTGAAATTCTAGCCAAAATATATAACCTTTCTCTAAGATCAGGCACTGTACCCGAGGACTGGAGGGAGGCAAATGTAACTCCGATCTTCAAGAAAGGATCCAGGGGTGATCCAGGAAATTATAGGCCAGTTAGTCTAACCTCAGTTCCAGGCAAAGTGATGGAAACCATTATTAAAGAAAAAATTACTAAGCACATAGAAGCACATAAAAGAACAGGCATTGCTGAAGGAAAATCAACATGGTTTCTGCAAAGGCAAATCATGTCTTACTAACTTGATAGAATTCTTTGAGGGTGTAAATAAACACATAGATAAAGGGGACCCAGTCGATATTGTTTACCTTGACTTTCAAAAGGCTTTTGACAAAGTCCCTCACCAAAGGCTCATAAATAAGCTCTTCAGCCATGGAATCAGAGGACAGGTCTTGTCCTGGATTGGAACCTGGCTAAACTGTAGGAAACAAAGGGTGGTAATAAATGGACACTTCTCTGGATGGAAGGAGCTGAGAAGTGGCGTACCCCAAGGTTCAGTTTTAGGACCGTTACTTTTTAATTTATTCATAAATGATCTGGATGTAGAAGTAAATTGTGAGGTAGCAAAGTTTGCAGATGACACTAAACTGTTCAGGGTAGTTAAAAATGAAACTGACTGTAAAGAGCTCCAGAAAGATCTCTCGAAATTGAGTGAATGGGTAACAAAGTGGCAAATGCATTTTAACCTAAACAAGTGTAAAGTCATGCACATCGGGCAAAGAACCCCAAATACACTTATCAACTGATGGGATCAAAGCTTTCTGAGACAAGCCAGGAAAGGGATCTTGGGGTTTTGGTGGACAGCTCAATTAAGATGTCAACCCAGTGCGCTGCAGCAGTGAAAAAAGCAAATTCTGTGCTTGGCATGATCAGGAAGGGAATCGAAAATAGGTCAGCAAATGTTGTATTGCCTCTCTACAAATCTATGGTGAGGCCACATCTGGAGTACTGTGTACAATTCTGGTCACTGCACCTCAAGAAGGATATAATGGAACTGGAAAAGGTACAAAGAAGGGCAACAAAAATGATCCAAGGGATGGAGCGGCTCCCTTATGAAATCAGGTTGCAACGCCTTGGTCTTTTCAGCCTTGAAAGACGGCGTTTAAGAGGTGACTTGATCGAAGTGTATAAAATCATGCATGGTATAGAAAAGGTGAATAAAGAAAAAATATTTTCTCTGTCACACAACACTAGGACTAGGGGCACTCCCTAAAGCTCCAAGGTAGGAAAGTTAGGACTAATAAAGGGAAATATTTCTTCACCCAGAGGGTCATTGGGTTATGGAACTCACTTCCAGAGGAGGTTGTGACAGCTGTCAGCCTGGACAGCTTCAAGGCAGGATTAGACAGATTCATGGATACCAAGGGAATCAGTAGCTACTGAAATGGACATCCAAGTGCCACCTCTGTGTTGATGGAGGCAGGCAGGATTTTCCCGGGTACTGGTTGTGGGGGTCGGGAGCAGGTGAGGGTTCTGCCCTCCTTTCTGCTAGAGATCCCTGTGTACAACTAGTGGGCCACTGTGTGACACAGAATGCTGGACTAGATGGGCTGAGGCCCGATTCAGCATGGCTCTTCTTATGTTCTTATCCATGGTCCGCCCTCCTCCAAACTGCAGTAGACGATAGAGTGGGTACTGGGGGATCAATGTGCCAAGTATGGTCTTTATCGGTCTTTGTTGGGGGCCGCAGCGGTCTTGGGCAATGAGTAGAGGTAGTTGAAGTCCCATCATCCATGGTCTTCCCTCCTCTAAACTGTAGAAGGATGGAGACTGGGTCATGGGGGCACAGGGTGCCAAGTTTAGTCTTTATAGGTCTTTGTTCAGGGCTACAGTGGTCTGTGGGAAATGAAGTGTTTGAAAATACTACAAATCCCATAATTCATGGAGGTACCTCAAGTCTCATCCATGGTCCTCCCTCCTCCAAATGGCAGTAGAATGTAGAGTGGGTTATATGGGCACTGTGTGCCAAGTTTGGTCTTTATTGTTCTTGGTTGGGGCACAGTGGTCTGTGGGAAGTAAAGCATGTGAAAGTACTAAAAATCCCATAATTCGTCGTCCACCTCCCCTAAACTTCACCAGGATGTAAAGGGGGTAATGGGGGTTCACCAGGATGTAAAGGGGGTAATGGGGGTTATGTGTGTGGTCTGGACCAGTCATTGGATGAGGCACGCAGTGGTTTCAGTACGTGTGTAAAGGTACTGTAAGTTCCATCTTCCATGGTTCCTCCTCCTTCAAACTGCAACAGCATGTAGAGTGAGTCATGGGGGCTCTGTGCTAAAGCAGAGTTGGTACCTTTAGCAGAAGTACAGTCAGAGAGGAGTGATGCACAAGCATAATAGGCCTTAGAATAGAGAAGTAGTTTGCCAAAAATCATGTTGGCAGCCAAGTCCGAGAATAATGCACTCTGATTGGTACGGAAGGCACCCGCAGTGATTTGCCAGGGAACACCATGTGCCTTCCCTGATAACACAAGCCTTGATTGGCCTAGCTAGCACCCAGCGTGGCTCTGTTTACATTGTTTCCAATTGGTAGAACGCTGCGCATGGGTAAATGAGTCCGCCCCTCCTTGCTGGCATAGAGGAGCGGTTTAGAAAATGTTGCAGATTCGGAACAGCATGGTTAGCTAGCAGATAACTGACTATGGGAATGGGGATTATAACTGCGTAGTGCTGTTTAACAAATGAAAATGCTTTTAGAAATGATGCTAAATGATGTGATGATTTATTGGTTAATAAAGATGTGTTAATGCTGTGAACCAATGAAAAATGATGAAGAAGGAGGAGACGGGAACGACAGCCATTGATTGTATATAAGGAAAAGTTAGAGAGTGACCGGGGTTCTTGCCCGGAGGTAGCTTGTTCTATCGGCAAGTTCCCGTCAGCTGACGTTCATTTTTGCAAATAAACCTTTGACTTCATTGCAGCAGCCGGTTGTTGCGTCTTTCCTCGTCCTGTGCCCGCACGTCACGCAGCTTGTAGGTAAAAGGTAAAACATTTCCGGGAGTTTTGGGACTCCGAGTATTCTGCTTCATTTGGTGACCCCGACGTGATCTAGAAGGCGATAAGACGGGTCTGTAACGCGGGAGACGTAATCTAGTTGCCTAGTCGGCACTTGTTCGTGAGCGGGGAGTTGAGGCGACCCAGGAGTGGCTGAGAAAAGGGGCCCCAAACCACCGTCTGACCGGCTGCCTGGCTCGCCCCAGACCGCCGCTCACAGACCAAGGGACCGCAATCACTATCGCCGCCAGTGAACTCAAACGAAAGAGGAAGTCCGGGGGTGCAGACCTGCTAATCTGCACCTAGAGGAAAACCGGCAACCAGGAGCGCGCAAGGAAAGTCGGGGGTGCAGTCTGCGACCGCATCTAGTGAGCAATCCGACGACAATCGAGTGAGGACGCGGGAAGTGGTCCCGGGGTCAGCTGGAATCGGCAAGTATAGAGCTCTGCAACTAACACATAGGGAACATACACTCATTGGGAGGCGGGCAAGCACCGAAGTGGGGTTTGCCGGTGGAAAATGGGTGGTGTGGGATCAAAAGCGAGAAAGGAGACCCCTTTGAAATGTGTGCTAGACAATTGGGATAGGTTTTGCCTGTTAGCAGTAGAGGGAAATCCCCAGGATTTGAAAGATTTTGAGCTCAGAAACCTGTGCACAGAAGTATGGCCAGCTGTCCAAGAGATTAGCTGGCCGGAGATAGGTACCTGGGATTTGAGGACCTGCAGGAAACTAGAATCTTATTGTTACGAAGTCCATCCAAATGATCAATGGATTTACTCCGCAACATGGTTGAGATTGGTTTCGGAGGGGGTCTGGTGGGCAGGGCCGAAGGGCCAAGCCAGGGAGGGATGCTTTGTTAGCCGAAAGGCAGGGAAAAACACTCCGGTTTTGCAAACTGAGCCGGAGGATTTATTACCGCTAAGGAGAAGACCAAGGCAGAGAGGAAATGCCGCCGCAGGGGCGGGGGAGGCCAATGCGCCCCCGCCCAATGCGAATGTAAATGCCCCAGTCCAAGCCCAAGACGCGGCCCCCACCTTCGGGGCAGGCCCAGCCGCTCAGATGACGTCCCTGGCTGTGACGCCAGATGAGGCGGCCCGTCCTGTCCCGGCCGCAACTTCCCCTCCTGTTCAAGCCACAGTCTTCCCAATGAATCCCCCAAGTTTGCCACAACCAGAAGTAGGGAGTCTGCCAGTCGCGGACCCACGCGTGATGTTCCCATCAATCATGGCGACATCACAGACCGCAACAGCTCCATTGATGCCCTCATTAGCCATGGCGGCCTACCCTATTCAGCATTCAGAGCACAATCCGTTCTACGGAAGTCCACCTGCATATAGGGGCCCCCTGTCAGCAGAAATACACTATCCCTTTGAGGAAGCAAGAGAGATTGAAAGGAGAGCCAGGAGGCAGTCCCAAAGTGCCGAGAGAATGATAGCGCGTTCCCCGGACAGAGAGGGAAAGGAAGAAGATTCTCCTCCTACTAATAGGGGAGTGATTGTGCGTTCCCCGAACGCCAGGAGGAGCAGCTCTCCTGAAGTTGAGAGACTGATAGCGCGGTCTCCCAGCTTGAGTAGAAAAGATTACCGGAGGCCACGAGACGTGTCACCTAGGACGGACTAGGAGCATGTCCCGAGAGGATGCAAGGCAAAGGGAAGAGGAAAGAGGGGCCCTTGAGTTACCGATCCGGCAGGTGCCATTGTTGGATGTCAATAATAGGGTCGTCCAGGCCTATCAAATAGTCCCGTTTTCATCTTCGGATGTCTTAAATTGGCGGAATTCCACGCCTCCTTATTCGGAGCAACCGAAAGCGATGGCGGATCTTGTTGAAGGGATAATCGCAACCCATGATCCAACCTGGTGGGACTGTAAACAATTGTTAAACACCTTGTTTACAGCGGCAGAGAAGGAACATTATTAACCAGGCCAGACTGATGTCACAAGAGGGACATGGGGATATTGATGCAGTCAGATATGGAGATGCAAGATTCCCAATACAGACAGATCCGGGGTGGGACCCAAATGAGGAGGCCCACCGTGATAGAATCAGAGAGTTTCAGCAAATTCTCCTAAGAGCAATCAGGAAGGGGCCACCCAGGCCCTCCAACATTCAAAAGATACAAGGAATTCAACAAGACAAGGTAGAAACGCCTGCTGCGTTTCTGGAAAGGCTAGAGGAGGCTTATAGAAAGTACAGTCCCTACAATTTGGAACAAGATGATGGAAGGATCGCCCTAACGCAATCCTTCATTTCCCAATCAGCCCCAGACATCAGAAGAAAGATTCAAAAACAGCCAGGATTTTTAGGAAAAACTTTAAATGAACTTTTAGCATTGGCTGACCAAGTGTTTATTGCAAGGGAGCAAGTGGAAGAGGAGAGGAAAGACAAGAAGAAGAAGGAAGGATACAAAGTTTTAATAAGCATGATGAGGGAAGAGACAAGCAGAGGAGGCTACAGTCGTGGGAGAGGCCCAGGCAGAGGGTATGCAGGACAGAGTAAACTGGGCCGAAACCAGTGTGCCCGCTGTAAAAAAGAAGGGCACTGGAGACGGGAATGTGTGGAAGAAATATCAGAGCAAAGTGATGCAAGAGTGAAGAACAGAGGAGCTCAGAGTAGAGGGTCAGGAAGAGGATCAGCAAGAGGGTCAGGAAGAGGCAGAGGAGGCTATAGACCGTTTGAGGAGAAAGTTGTTGTGGCTGCGGCCTTGGAAGAGGAGGAAGGAGAGGAGGAAGATGAATTCTGAAGAGTAGGCCAAGCTTTCCTCTTACTGAACCCGGAGGAACCTTTGGTCGCCATAGACGTAGAGGGTCAGCGTGTAAAGTTCCTAGTAGATACGGGCGCGGATAAGTCAGTTGTAAATAAGAAAATCGCCCCACTTAGCAATCAACAGATCAAGGTTATTGGAGTCTCAGGTCGCCCACAGAAGTGTCCTTTGTTACAGAAGCGTAGGTGCAACATTGCGGGGAGAGAAGTGATACATCAGTTACTGTACATACCCGAATGCCCCATACCCTTGTTAGGGAGAGATATCTTGGCTAAGATAAAAGCGAGATTGGAATTCCTGGAAACTGGCCAACTGGAACTAACTGTCCCTGGCCAGGAGGAGTATCGTTTGTTCAACGTGAAGGAGGTCAAGAAAGAGATACAATGGTGCTGGGAAGCAACTCCAAGGGTATGGGCGGAAGATAACGATCCAGGAATGGCTAAGAATGTTGCACCCATAGTGATACAGATAAAGGCGGGATGTCTTCCCGTGAGAAAGGCCCAATATCCTATCAGTAGAGAAGCAGTGGAAGGAATCCAAGAACAGTTACACAAATTGTTACGTCATGGAATAATCACCCATTGCACCTCCCCTTGGAATTCGCCCCTCCTCCCTGTCCGCAAGGCTGGGGGCGGGTACCGAGTTGTCCAAGATCTTAGAGCTGTCAATCAAGCCACAGTCCCATTAACCTCTGTAGTTCCAAATCCTTACATAATGATGAGTTTAATTCCAAGTACAGCAATTTGGTTCTCAGTTTTGGATCTCCGTGATGCATTCTTCTGCATTAGATTAGCCCCTGTGTCCCAGCCCATCTTTGCCTTCCAATGGGAGACCCCAGATGGGGGGAGACGTTCTCAAGCGACTTGGGCTCGTTTGCCCCAAGGGTGGCATTCGAGCCCTACGATTTTTGGCCAAGCCTTGGCTAAGGACTTGTCAGAATTTGAGGTTCCAGAGGCAGAGGGAACCTGGCTTCAGTACGTTGATGATCTGTTAGTAGCAACTAGAACCCAAGAAGGATGTAAACATTACACATTAGAACTGTTAAAAGTGTTGGAAGAGAAGGGCTACAAAGTGTCAAGAAAGAAAGCGCAGTTGTGTCAAAGGAAAGTCAAATACTTGGGGTTTGGATTATCCCAGGGAAGCAAAGTGCTAGAAGTGGAAAGGAAGGAAGTCATTTGTGCCATTCCAACGCCCAAAGATAGAAGACAGACGAGGGAGTTCTTGGGAACCACCTCATATGTGAGACATTGGATTCCAGGCTATGCAGTGACAGCAAAGCCCTTGTATCAAGCAACGAAAGGAAGTAATAAAGACCCATTCGAGTGGACGGAGGAATGCGAGCATGCCTTCAAGGAATTGAAGCAAGCTGTCATCTCCCCTCCGGCATTGGCATTGCCAAACCTAGAAAAGCAATTCTACCTTTTCGCCGCTGAGCGAAATGGTACAGCTGTGGGTGTTTTGACTCAGATTTCAGGCACATTTCAGCGGCCTGTAGCTTATCTGTCCAAGCAGTTAGACACAGTAGCTAGGGGCTTGCCCCCGTGTTTAAAGGCCGTTGCAGCTTCAGTAGACTTAATTCGAGAAGCTACTAAGCTCACCCTAGGGAGACCCATCATTGTGAGAGTCCCCCACCATGTCAAAGCATTGCTAGACACAAAGGGCCCCCGCTGGCTGACTAATGAAAGACTGACTAAGTATGAGGGAATTCTGTGTGACAATCCACTCGTTACCCTTGAGATGTGTTCTATGTTAAACCCAGCCACATTGCTGCCTAGCCCTTCAGAGCCCTCAGATCATGATTGCATCCAGACAATGGATTTGGTTTATTCCAGCCGGCCAGATTTGCGTGATATTCCCTGGGAGAAAGTGGACCTGACTTTTTACACAGATGGAAGCAGTTTTGTGAGCGGAGGGGTAAGGCGAGCGGGGTACGCGGTAGTGACCTGGGAGGACGGGGTTTGGGAAGCCCGGCCCCTCCCCCCTGGCTCCTCTGCGCAGCTTGCTGAGCTGATTGCACTTACCCGAGCTCTGGAACTTGCCCAAGGGCAAGCTGTTAACATTTACACGGATTCTCGTTTTGCGTTCTTGACTTTACATGCACATGGTGCATTGTACAGGGAAAGAGGCTTTTTGACGTCCGCTGGAAAATCTGTTAAATATGCAAATGAAATGTTGGCTCTCTTAGAGGCTGTTTGGCTGCCCCGTAGGGTCGCCGTAATGCACTGTAAGGCACATCAAAGGGGGAACGATCCTGTGGTTCAAGGGAATAGGCTAGCGGATTTGGCAGCCCGAGAGATAGCATTAGAGGAACCCACACCCGTAATGTTAGCACTCACAGACTCAGGCCCTCAGGTGGAGAAATGTGATTACACTAGAGAGGAGGAGGAGTGGGCCTTGAGTGAAGGGGGAAAGTGGGATGAGAGTTACATAGTAATGCCAGACCATCGCGCTTTTATCCCTAAGGAAAAAGCGTGGCACATAGTGCAGCACTTCCATGAGGCCACCCACCTAGGTAAGACTGCTTTGGCATCAATGCTAGAGAGGCAAATGTACATTAATAGCTTGCACAGCTTAACTGCTGCGGCTGCAAAAAGATGTTGGACATGTGCAAAGAACAATCCCAGAGAAGGACCATTGAAAGCGCCTGGGATTCAATATCAAGGGAGTTGGCCATTCGAAGCCCTTGTGACTGACTTCACTGAGATGCCAAAGAGTGGGTGCTTTAGATATTTGTTGGTCTTTGTGGATACATTTTCTGGATGGGTGGAAGCTTATGCGACACGGACGGAGAAAGCATCGGAGGTAGTTAAAGCCCTCTTGAAAGACATTATTCCTAGATTCGGAATGCCTTTACAGATAGGATCTGATAACGGCCCCGCATATGTGCACAAGGTGGTGCAAGGACTAAGCAAGTTGCTAGGCGTCAAGTGGCGCCTTCATTGCGCTTATCGCCCACAATCTTCTGCTAAGGCGGAAAGATTAAACAGGACATTGAAAAACTGTTTGGCAAAGATTTGTCAAGAGACTAAGTTGAACTGGAGGCTGGCGTTGCCCTTAGCTTTGTTGAGAGTCAGGTGCACGCCCCACAAGAGGACGGGGCTGTCACCCTTTGAAAGACTGTATGGAAGACCTCCATTGAACTTAAAGAACATTACTGGACTGTCCTCAGATAGCCATGTGTTGGGAAACCAACAGACTTTGCAGCAAGTACAAATGCTAGGGAGACAGTTAGAGAAGTTAAGCCGATACACAGCAGACTTGTATCCGCCCTTCCCTACCACCTCTCTCCACTTGTTTCTTCCAGGAGACCAGATCTTGGTGCGTGACTGGGCCACCCGACCTCTACAGGCCAGATGGAGGGGACCGTACACCGTCCTGCTGACGACACCAACCGCGGTAAAGGTGGAAGGGATTCGTCCATGGATTCACTATACGAGAGTGAAAAAGGCGCCGGCGGTTTGGGAGTCTTCCTTGGATCCGGAGGATCAGTTAAAGTTAACCATCCACAGGAAACCTCAGCACCCTGCTTAGAGGGTGACCAGGCCACAGAAGAGTCGATGGACATGAGTGTTTTACTGCTAGGGGATAGTGGCCCAACTAGGAACAGACGGAGAGAGCCTAAAGCCCTTTCCTTACGATGGTGGTTTGGGATACTAATGGGACAATGTTACGAAAGCAAGCCACCTATGGGAGTCCGGACTGTGTTTGGCTATATGGCTCTGATTTGGACACTGTACATTACCGGGACACATGCGGGTTGGGACCAAAACCTGTTTCATAAGTTAGTAACCAATATGACACATGAACTGAGCTTAAGTAACTGCTGGATTTGCGGGCATGGCCCCTCAAGTCACCACCAGGGGTGGCCAATCGTGCCCACCGCCCTGTTGACGTTGCAGGGGTGGAATGAGATTAAGTGTAAACAAGCACACTTAGAGCGAGGAACAGATAAGACTCAGTTTGTGATCTCACATCGTTCTCCAGTCTTGGAGGCGCCACTGTGCTTTAGATGGAAGAACGATGGTTCTATTTATGCCACAGGGGACCAGAGGGAGGGTATATATGAGCTCTTCAACAGAGTTGAGCTGGGGTCCTATCCCGCATGCAATCATACAATCAACATACATGAGAATTACCGACCACGTTGTGGTCTGAAGACTAAGGGAACCTGGACCTGGGGTTGGGAGTATTCAAATTGCACCCACATCTTGTATGGAAACCGGCAGGCAGATGCCCTGGTGAATCTGGCACAGAACCTCCCCGCTGATCGCACTGGTCGACGGGTGCAAGGCTTGCCAGCAGGGGTCTTGTGGATTTGTGGGTCATGGATAGGGCAAGTTTTACCCGTGGCTTGGAGTGGGACTTGCACAATGGGAACAATCGGGCCTGGGGGGCTGAGAATACACCCCAAAATGACCCCAGTGACCAATTTACACATGCACATTCAAAAGAGAGCGGCTGATTCAGTCAAAAAGCTTGGGTATGATAGCAAAAGGACCTACTTGAGTGAGGTTGAGAGGCTCTTTGCAATCAGTATGCCAATGGTGGGCGTGGCATGGAATATAAAGCAGTTACATATTATTTCTTATGGATTGGAGATGTTGGCTAATGATACCGCTAATGGAATGGCTGCCTTGCAAACGGAGGTCAATTCCATAGCAGGTATGGCTATCCAGCAGAAAATTGCTCTGGACTACCTGTTATCTAAGCAAGGTGGACTCTGCGTATGGTTAAATACTACGTGCTGTCACTTTATAAACATGTCTGGAGACATTGAAACTGACCTGACTAGGATTCAGCAGGTGGCAAAAGAAGTGCAAAAGACTTATTCAGCTCCAGAAAGCTTCTGGAGCTTCTTAACCAGCTGGTTGCCTGATGTTGGCTGGATTAAGACCACTGTAGTGACAATTCTTACAATTGTTTGTGTTGTGTTATTAATGCTGTGCTGTTTGCCGTTAATTTTAAGATGCTGTGCCTTTGCAGTCAGAAGTTCCGTGGTTGCAGTCAAAAGCGCCACACCAGGAGCTAAACGGGATTGGAGAGTGAATTGGGCAGCACCATGAGTGGAAATGTGGGTTGTGTGACTGTTTCATTGGCCAGAAACAGTTACAACAGAAAAAGTGAGGAATAAAGCAGAGTTGGTGCCTTTAGCAGAAGTACAGTCAGAGAGGAGTGATGCACAAGCATAATAGGCCTTAGAATAGAGAAGTAGTTTGCCAAAAATCATGTTGGCAGCCAAGTCCGAGAATAATGCACTCTGATTGGTACGGAAGGCACCCGCAGTGATTTGCCAGGGAACACCATGTGCCTTCCCTGATAACACAAGCCTTGATTGGCCTAGCTAGCACCCAGCGTGGCTCTGTTTACATTGTTTCCAATTGGTAGAACGCTGCGCATGGGTAAATGAGTCCGCCCCTCCTTGCTGGCATAGAGGAGCGGTTTAGAAAAATGTTGCAGATTCGAACAGCATGGTTAGCTAGCAGATAACTGACTATGGGAATGGGGATTATAACTGCGTAGTGCTGTTTAACAAATGAAAATGCTTTTAGAAATGATGCTAAATGATGTGATGATTTATTGGTTAATAAAGATGTGTTAATGCTGTGAACCAATGAAAAATGATGAAGAAGGAGGAGACGGAACGACAGCCATTGATTGTATAAGGAAAAGTTAGAGAGTGACCGGGGTTCTTGCCCGGAGGTAGCTTGTTCTATCGGCAAGTTCCCGTCAGCTGACGTTCATTTTTGCAAATAAACCTTTGACTTCATTGCAGCAGCCGGTTGTTGCGTCTTTCCTCGTCCTGTGCCCGCACGTCACGCAGCTTGTAGGTAAAAGGTAAAACATTTCCGGGAGTTTTGGGACTCCGAGTATTCTGCTTCAATTCTTGGATGCTGGCCAATCGGAGTCCTTTATGCAAATACTCCCTCAGTGGCAACCAATCACCTCTGTCTATTGCCTTAGAATGTTGGAGTTCTGAGGCTAGCCAATCAGAGTCCTTTATGCAAATAATCCCACAGTGGAAACCAGTCAAAACGCTGCCACATATTCCTCCGCACCTCCCGCCCTCCACAAACACTGACTTTTATTATATACAGTACACTAGCTTGGGGACTCAGAGGTGCTCGGGTTATTTGAGGAAGGCATTGTGTGCCAAGGTTGGTTCCTATTAGATGTTGATGTGGCTTGCAGTGGTCTCAGGAACTTAGTGAAGGTACTGCAAGTCCTATTGGCCATGGTCCACCCCCCTCCAAACAGCACCAGGATGTAGAGTGGGTCATGGGGGCTCTGTGTGTCACATTTGGTCTTGATCGTTCTTTGGATGAGGGTTGCAGCAATCTTGGAACGTGAGTGAAGGTATTGCTAGTCCCATCACCTGTGGTCCGTCCTCCTTGAAACAGCACCAGGGTGTATAGTGGGTCATGGGGGCTCTGTGTGCTAATTTTGGTCTGTATTGGTCATTGGTTGAGGGTCGCGTTGTGAAGTGGGGCATTGGGCCCCAGTGTGCCAAGTTTGGTCCTGATCCATCACTGCTGTGGGCCGCAGTGTCTGACTGCCTGAGGCCTTTCCTTTTTCCCCTGAGTCACCTTAGAATGTTGGAATGTGGATGGCTAATCGGAGTCCTTTATGCAGATACCATTTCAGTGGCAACCAATCCCCTCTGTCTGGGGCCGTAGAATGTTGGAATTCTGAAGCTGGCCAATCAGAGTCCTTTATGCAAATAATCCCATAGTGGCAGCCTATCGAAACGCTGTCGTATATTCCTCGGCACCTCCCAGAAAATGAACATTCCATTTCCAGCCGGAAAAAACTGTCATTTGGCTAACTCAAGCATTCAGTTGCATTCTGTTTTGCTGGCCAATCAGAGTTATTTATGCAAATTGTCTCTCAGTGGCAACCAATGCCCTCTGTCTGGTGCCTTCGAGTGTTGGAGTTCTGAGGCTGGCCAATCAGAGTGCGTTATGCAAATATTTTGGTGCTTTAGAGTGTCGGAGTTCTGAGGCTGGCCTATCAGTGTCCTTTATGCAAATAATCCCACGGGGGCACATATTCCTCCCACCGCACTGCCGCCCGCAAACACTGACTTTTATTATATGCATAGAATAGAATAGAATAGATAGATTTTTATTCGGTCTTATTGTGTTTATGTGTGTGTTGTGAGCCGCTCTGAGCCCTTGGTGAGTGGCAGCATATAAGTTTGAATAATAAATAAATAAATAAATAATTTGTGTTGCCACTTATTTTAGAAATAAACCATATGTAACTCCATCAGTTGTTCCTCTGGGCTTAGTTTCCAGCTCCTTTACTACCTTAGTTGCTAATGTTCAGTTTGTGAGTGTTGTCTTTCAGCTGGGATTCCAGAATTGGACACAGTCCTTCTTTTGATGCCCAGTCAAAGGAAAAGATGCTTGCATGGTTATTTCCCTTGATGTGCAAATCATATCTCTGGCTAGAAATTACTCTCTGCTTCCCTGCTCTTCGCAAATACACAGTTTTAATCAACATTAAATTAAAAAACACAAGTATTGTTTAGAATTAACAAGGCTTTTAAGGTTTTCCCTTGACATTAAGTCCAGTTGTGTCCGATTCTGGGGCTTGGTACTCATCTTCATTTCTATACTGAAGAACCGGCAAATGCAAGGTCATGTGGCCGGTATGATTGCATGGAGCGCAATTACCTTCCCACCAGAACAGTATCTATTGATCTATTCACACTTGCATGCTTTCGAACTGCTAGGTTGGCATGAGCTGGGGTTGAGAGTGGAAACTCATGCCGCTTCCCGGATTTGAACCTGCGACCTTTTGGTCAGCAAGCTCAGCAGCTCAGCGATTTAACCCACTGCGCCACCGGGATTTTGTTATAGACTATGGCAATTTGATCTGATTTGCGAAATTTAAGTC
>JARBWK010001557.1:0-18501 GCA_030556195.1 Anolis apletophallus | reverse complement strand
GCCGCCATCATTGGTCAAAAGCCTGGGAGTCCTTTTGGACCCTCTGCTGTCAATGGAGGCTCAAATATCCAATATCAGCAGAATTGCGTTCTTCCATCTACGACAGGCGAGGCGTCTGGCCCCCTATCTGTCCCGGAATCACCTGGCCATGGTGATCCAGGCCACGGTCATCTCAAGACTTGACTACTGTAATTCTCTTTACATCGGCCTACCCTTGACTGTGATCTGAAATTTAAACTGAGTATGAACGCCGCGCAGCTCAACTTCTTGCAGGGGAATCCTGCGAGCTGTCGTATAACACCAATACTTCGGGACCTGCACTGGTTACCAATCAAATTCTGGATCACTTTCAAGGTGTTAGTTCTTACTTTCAAGAACTATGGTCTGTACTTAAAGGATCGCCTGATTCCATATAATCCCCGAGATCACTATGATCAGAGGACCAGAACCTCTTAGACATCCCCCGCCTAAGATCTTTCCGCCTGACGACAACTGGGCACAGGGCTTTCTCCCTCGTTGCCCCGGTGTTGTGGAATGCCTTGCCGCCTGAGACTCGGGCTCTACATAACGTGGATACTTTCCGCAGAGCATGCACGACTCATCTATTCAGGCAGACCTTTGAGGGATGTGGGAACTTTTAATTTCCTGTTTTTTTCAGGTATTGTTTTTATTCTAACTCTTTCTGTAAACCGCCCTGAGCCTCCGGGAGTGGCGGTGTAGAAATCGAAGAAATAAATAAATCAACCTTACAACCTGAGGACCTCACTGCCACCGTCCCGGCTTGCTAGGCCCCGGCAGATGAACCTTTGGTTTAAAGGGTGAGGCCAGTTCTGTGCACGCTGAGCTCCACCAGAAAAACCCATTGCACAGGCTCGAAGGACACATCCAACTTCCAACGCACTTGTGAAAAGCATGGGATCTGTCCTTCCGAAGAATGCCAGAGATATGTGGTCAGTGCTTCTTTTAGGTTCTCATATAAAGGACTAAGTTCTTGTATTTTGAAACTCTACTGAGAGAAAGGTTGGTGTGTGTGTGTGTGTCTGTGTATGTGTGTGTGTGTGTGTTAACATTGTACCTGACTATATAAAAAAGGAACCATTCCCATCCCAGTGAAGTAGCAAAACGCCTTTTTAATGCTTTCAGTGTAAGAAAATGGCCATGGCAGCAATTGTTATTTAGGCTCTTTCCCCTCTCTGTGGAATGAATCTTGACTTATCCATGTGAAATATCAAAATTCCTCATATTGGCCCTAAAACTCTCCCTCAGCTTATACCTGAGGCTGACTTATGAGTATATATGGTACCTTCCCAGGCTTAAAAACATCTGGGGAGAATGAGATTAAGTGGTCAGTAACTAGGCATGAGAAAAAAGTTATGAAAATCAAAAGAATTCGTAAGTGATTCGTATGTAATGGGACTTTCAAGTTTTTACGGATCGCAAGGCCAATCCGGAAGTGGACTTTCTTTTCGAACCCCTGGGCCCAAAATTTCGTTAGAATTCTAAATATTTCGAAGGCTCCCTATAACCCTCCAAAAATCAAAATCCCAGACATTACTCACAGTCAGATGGGGCCTTTCCATGCTCGAGGCCTACTTTAACTGAAAGGCCTTGCCTCCAGGAAGAGAAAAACCAGCCAGAACCATGGAGAGATCGAGACCTGAGTCCTCCAGCCGCTGTAGGACTCAGGAAAAGCGCTTTAAACTGCAGGGAAAGGAGCCTGGAAAGGGCTGCCGTGCGGGTGGCCCCTTCCCCTAAGAAATAACCCGATCCAGGCTTGGGTCGAACATATCTTAGCGGGAAAGGGCTGCCGTGCAGGCGGCCCTTCCCCGCAAGAAATAAGCCGGCCAGGCTTGGGTCGGCTTATATCTTAGTGGGGAAAGGCTACCGTCGGGTGGCCCCTTTCCCACTAAGAAATAACCGACCCAGGCTTGTCGGCATATCTTAGCGGGGAAAGGGCTGCCGTGCGGCCGGCCCCTTTCCCGCTAAGATATAACCCGACCCAGGCTTGGATTCTACGGGTTGGATTCTGACCTGGCAGGGGGAAGGGAGACATCGATGCCACCCTTCCCCCTGCGAAGCTCAAACCAACCCGTGTTAAGGGGAACACGGTTGGATTGGGACCTCGCAGGAGCAAAGGGGTGGCATCGATGCCTCCCCTTAACCCCTGCGAGTTCCCAATCGGAGGAATTTCCTCCTGTTCTCCAGGCTCTCCCTCCGCTTCTGAGAGAGCCTGGGAAACAGGAGGAAATTCCTCAGAATCAAGGCCCGAGCTGCTTCCAAAGCTTTGGAAGCAGCCCGGGCCGAGCTTCCCTGTTTCCCAGGCCTGGGTCGGGTTATTTCTTAACGGGAAGGGGCCACCCGCACGCAGCCCTTTCCCCGCTAAGATATAAGCCGACCCAAGCCTGGTCGGGTTATTTTGGGGAAGGGGCCACCCGCACGGCAGCCCTTTCCCCCACTAAGATATAATCCGACCCAAGCCTGTCGGGTTATATCTTAGCAGGAAAGGCCGCCCGCACGGCAGCCCTTTCCCGCTAAGATATAAGCTGACCCAAGCCTGGGTCGGGTTATATCTTAGCAGGAAAAGAAACGTGCGGGCGGCCCCTTTCCTGCTAAGATATAGCCGACCCAGGCCAGTTGGACAGCCCTGTTCTAGTTTACCAAGAGCACGTTCCTCATACCCTCCAGGTCATTATCACCCTTACTACATTCTTACTATTAGAATTTATTATTTAATTCTAATGAATGCTCTGGAAGAAGCCTTGACTATTTTATTTAATAATAATAATAATAATACTAATAATAATATATTAATGCTTTATATCTCCCTGCAAGGAAACCAAGGGAAATGTTGCCCCTTGATTTGCCTGTGCTTAAAACGGTGTCAGTCCTGTTTCCCTGCTTTTCAGACTTTAGAACCAATTTAGAATTTCGTTAGTAATTACGTTACATTTTAGAACTTTTTGGAAAATGTTTTGTAAGTCTTTCTATTACTAATAACCCCCCATTTGGTTTTAGAATCACGATTTTTGGGTTCTAAACCATGCCTATCAGTTACACCTGGGAGAGTTCAAATATTTATTGTTATTTCTTCATAAAAATCTTTTACATTCAGCCCCACATCACAAGATCTTTGGGGCAATGTACACGTCCAAGTTATTTAAGCAGCTAAAGCATGTGAACATATGAAAATATTTGAAACAACACCAATGAGTTGTTTCAGATTTTGGTAATAAAAAATGAGAAAAGAAAGGAGAGAGGCACCTGTGTTAGTCATCGATTTTAGGAAGGGGCCGGGAAGTTTTAGTTCCCACATAATTGTACTCCATCTAGTTCCCAATAATTGTGATCACAGAATTGATTGATACTTTGATGTAGTATATCTATTCCCTTAACTCTCTTTCATATTGCATTTTTAAAAAAAGTTATTTTCCATTTTGGCCTTGTGTATGAAAACAACAAGAGAATTGGATTATTCCCGAAGAACATTTAGAGCACTCCGTTAATGCTATCAACAGCATGGAACAAATTTGTTTGTTGTGATCAGGTCAAAGTAGTGAGATTTCCTCTTGAGTTGAAGCATAAATTGCTTCTAATGGGGTCTGGTATACTCAGGAAGCTGCAGATGTCAGATCAAACCTTGTAATGTATAACCCCATTATAAATAAATATGTGCCGCAAACAAATGCAACAGCCTGGGTCAGTTTTCCCTTGCTTGATATAATTTGTTCTGCATAGGTCCTGGTAAATGTCTTTCTTTTGCAGCTAGACATGGTGATTAGAGTAGATGGTAAGCACGATATAGTCAATTTACTTTGATGGTTTTCTTCACGTGCAATCCCATTATGTGGGCCTTCACTTGAAATGTACCAAACAGATGTCTTGTTTTCAGATGCAAGCTAACTATTATCCTGAAGTAAATATAGGAAACTTGATTCTCTTACCTATGTTACAGGTGATGTTGCTATTGGTACCATACTTATATGATACCCTCTATGTCAGAATACATTTATAAGAATCATTTATAAGAACTTTATAACATTTTTGTCTATCTTATTCTGGGAGCTCAGGACATTTTTCCCGATTCTCCAGATATGGGAAGAACAGCATTTCCCCCGGCGGCCAGGGAGGAAATGGATTTGCCCCCTCCCCTTAGAAAGAGGTGTCGAACTGAGCCTTTTGGAGGCTGGCCTTCCAATAGGAAGGCCACGCTCCTGTCACCAGAAGGTTCCAAAGGAACCACGCCTCTTTCTAAGGGGAGGGGGCAAATCCATTTCCTCCCTGGCTTTGCCAGGGAGGAAATGCTGTTCTTCCCATATCTGGAGAATCGGGGGAAATAATGTCCCTGAGCTCCCAGAATAAGATAGACAAAAAATGTTATAAAGTTCTTATAAATGGTTCTTATAAATGTATTCTGACATAGAGGGTATCATATAAGTACAGTACCAATAGCAACATCACCTGTAACATAGGTAAGAGAATCAAGTTTTCTATTGGTGATGGGGACAAAGTGGACACTTGCCCCCAATCTGTGGCAGAAATAGCTAGGGAAATTCAATAATCGGTGTTCACCTAAGGCACCCCATTTAGGGGTGAAGGCCATTAAGTCAAACAGTCACCCTGAAGTTCAAGTTGAGGGGTGAGTAAGTAAAATGGCCTTGGAATGGGAAGGGGCTGATCTCAATATATTGAGACCAGTCCGCTCACTCATTTCCCAAAAAGGGTTGCCCTGGTTGGTGTATTAGGGAATCCAGGTGTTTCGCCAGTAAATTGCTGTGATAGGCCGGGTTGGGACCCTACCTAGACTTGGATACACCTTGATTCCTGACACCCCCAGAATTAAGTTAAGGCAATTAAATAGGAAACTAATTTGAATAAAAGTTGCCCAATTTGAATCCAATTACTGTTGTGTGTCTCTTTATTCAAGGGGTTGGCGGGCAAAGGCAGTGGAAGCTTCAGTGGATAAAGAAATCTGATGGAAAGTAGGATTTTCATTTCACCAATGTAGGTGACAGGAACATTGCAGGATTGGGACATACTGACAGGTTTGACAGATTTCTACTTGTCAATAGGTAGGGGAAGGATCATCATGATGTGGAGGCAGATCAGTAGTAAGATGCACGTGGCTTTGTGTGATAGGAACCAAAAGTGATGGTTGAGCTGCAATGTCAGTTTTCCTGCCTTGTGTGATTAAGCCCACAGTTTATGTAAGCAACCCATTACTAATATTTTATTTATTTATTTATTATTCAAATTTGTGAGTCGCCACTCCCGGGTGGCTCGGGGTGACTTACACCAAAATTCAGGATTAAAAACAGAATAAAAACACCATAAAACACAGTAAAATACAATATGTACGATACACAACAAGCCGGTGGCACAGGTGTGTGTAACTACATCGGCATACACAACGCAAGGAGACGGAGTAGCCTACAAATCTCAGCATTAATACCCAAAGGCCTGCCGTAACAGGAGGGTTTTGCACGCCTTCCGGAATGCCACTAAGTCCGTAAGGACACGGACTCCCGGAAGGCAGTGCATTCCACAGGGTGGGGGCAATTATCGAGAAGGCCCTCCTTCTTGTGGCCGTCAGATGGTATATTTTAACGCCGGGCACCTCTAGAAGTTGACCCACCCCTGAACGTAGTGGCCTAGCTGGACAGTATGGGATAAGGCGGTCCCTAAGGTACACTGGCCCCAGACCGTTCAAGGCCTTAAAGGTCAGTACCGGCACTTTGAAGGTGATCTGGTGTTCCACTGGTAACCAGTGCAGCTCCCTCAAGACAGGTGTTATGTGGCTGGTCACCATCTGTTGAAAAATTAAGCTTCCTCTAAAGTGGATACACCCTACACTACTAAAAGGACAATGTACAAACAGGTGATAGTGAAGGTTCAGGAAACAAACAAAAAAGACCACCCTCAATACAGTATATTCATGTTCCCTGTTGAATGCCTGTTGTCATATTGGAGAAAATGTTTTGGACCTTTTAAATGAATAAACAGTTGGCTATCTATTTGCGTATGGAGCTTGTTTTCTTTTCCTTTCCTGCTTATAAATGTGCTTTTTACTCTCTATTTACACAAAATATCTGTACCCAATAATTTCCATCAATGCCTTGAGGCCGTCAATGGATGGTTGCGTGCCAGCAGGTTAAGGGTGAATCCAGCGAAAACAGAGATCCTCTGGTTGGGTCATCCGGATGGAGGGAAGATCCAGTTACCTACCCTGGATGGTGAGGCATTGCGCCCATCGTCTTTGGTAAAGAGTCTGGGGGTCCTTTTAGGCCCTCTGATGATGATGGAGGCTCAGGTCTCCACTGTGAGCAGAGTCAAATTTTTCCAGCTGCGTCAGGCTAGGTGACTGGCTCCCTATCTGTCTAGAGACGACCTGGCTACGGTGATGCTGGCTACGGTCATTTCAAGATTAGACTACTGTAACGCCTTCTACATTGGCCTACCTCTGTCAGTGATCCAGAAACTTAAACTGGTGCAAAATGCTGCTGCTTGGCTTCTAGCTGCGGTGCTAGCGAGATGTCATATTACTCCAACTCTTCAGCAGCTGCACTGGCTTCCGACTGAGCACCGGATTACCTTCAAAGTATTGGTTCTTACCTTCAAGGCCTTATATGGTCCAGGGCCGGCATACCTGAGGGATGGCCTCACCCCCTACCAACCCCAGAGATCACTTCGTTCGGAAGATGAGAATTTGCTTGAGTTCCCAACTTTAATACCTTCCATCTGTCGGCTACTAGGTGCAGAGCCTTTGCGATTGTGGCACCTTGCCTATGGAATGCCTTGCCGGCTGAAACACAAACTCTTCAAAATTTATCTTCCTTTCGGAAGGCATGTAAAACGTATTTGTTCCGGGTGGCATTCGAACTCTGTTAATTGGTAGATTTCTTTGTTTTACTGATGTAATGTATGTTGTTCTTATTCGCACTGTAAACCGCTCCGAGCCTTTGGGGAGTGGCGGTATACAAGTTGGAATAATAAATAAATAAATAAATAAATAAATAAATAAATAAATAAAATTTAACCAGATCTTGCATTAATCCCTTGAATTCCACCTGAAAGCCAAATTTTTGAAAGCCTCAAAAGGCAACACCCAAAAAAGCAAAGGATGGAAACTAGGATCTACTACATAATCAAAGCACAAGTGAGCGAGTGCCCAAGGAAATGCCAATTCATGCCAAAGCTGCACTTGAAACACTGATGATGGTCTTAACTAATACGCTATTCTCCAAAGCTGTAAAGATAATGGGAACAGATTTGTGAGCAATTAAACACTACTTATTTTTGGTAAAATATTCCCTTGCCCCTCTCAAAATATGTTTAAAATAGGTTTATAGGTTCAGCATATGTAGATAATATTATAATGTTTAAGAATTGTGTTTGAAAAGAATTTATGTTTAGGCTTTGAAGGGGAAAAAAAGCAAGAGAACAATCTTAACATACACAAAAAATAGAAATGGGTCTTGATTACTTGGGGAGGGGGGATCCACAAAAGAGGCTAATTGCCGAAATGTGATAAATGAATTTTAAAAATACTTATTACAATTGGTTAATAGCCTAAGACTGACATTGAAATCTGAATAATTTGCTACACGAAAGTTGGAGCTCCTCTATTTCATGCTTCTCACTAGCTTAACAATTAAGATTTTTGTTATTAGCCATCTGTTACATCTTTTTTTCTCTCCTTAAACAGAATTTGGAGAACGGGATGTTCTGTCTCGACAACATATTTGACTCATTGCAATATGTTTACCCTTGCAATTTTTCTCTAAGCAAGTTGCTAGGATGATTGAAAAACCTGGAACAGAATTGTATGGACCTGAAAGAATAGTCTAGACTCGAGTATAATTTGGAGACAGTTGAGAAGAATATTTTAGGACAATAGCTTAATTTATTCAATCAGAAACCACCCAGAACAGAAAATGACCCCCCACCCCACCATCACCAAATTAGCCAAAGCTACTAAATCCACCAGTGAGTTAAATGACCTTATCACAAAGGGCTTAATTCGGTGGCATATGCCGGTTTAGCCCGGGTCATCCACAGAGCCCACTGGCTCCCATCAAATGATGCTGGTGGGACTCTGTGAGTGAAGTAGGCTGGAGGCAGTCCATGCTGCTGCCACAACAACATGGGGCGCTTCCCATGTTGCCATTAGAAGCAATGGAGAGAAGGCACATGGCACACGCCCCGCCTCCCCATGGGATCAACTTACGCAGTACCAGGGCAATGTGTGGTGTGGAACACCAGATTCCGAGACAATGTGGGGCGATTCTAGTGTCCATGCGACAAGGGCATTAGTCAGATAGGATTAAACTACACAAAAGCAGTCTGGATCACCAATGTTCCAGTTATTTAAACCTTTGTTGAGAATAGTGAGGAATAGTTCAAAAACACAGAAATGTGACTAGATCAATAGGTACCACTTCTGCAGAATGGTAACAGTGCTCCATGCAGTCATGCTGATCACATGACCTTGGAGGTGTCTACGGACAATGTTGGCTTTTCAACGTAGAAATAGAGATGAACACCACCACCTAGAGTCAGACATGACTAGACTTACCTTTACTTTACCTTAGTTATACACTAAGAACATTAAATACTTAGTTTTAGTCTTGAGGAACAAATTCAAATAAGATAAGAATTTTTTTATTTACCACTGAGCAATACTGTCTGGCCCTTCTTTTTATTGAAGACCTGTCAAAACGTTTGACCATCTGTCTTCTTTCAACCACACAGTTATGGGCTTTCACTCCTTTTAATAGCCAAGAATCTGCATCACCAGCATAACTACAATGATGGAGTTACGTGAAACACATTAAAACCTTGCCTGACATTACCTAGCTGAAAGGTGGGAAATAATGAGACTGTTTTTCTAGTCACAGGACCCATTGAAATTAGGCAGTTGGAGATACCTGCTGCATCTGCTTGTCTCAAGGTGCCTAATTACCAGGAGAACACTGAAGTCATCATTTTTCCAATGCCTCCATCTGCAGTCTTGCAAACTCTTTGGTAGGGGCCCTTCCAGGATGAAAACTGGAGTCTAGGTGTCATAATTGGCTATTAGTAGGGTTGGTCTCTGCGGTTTAAAAATTATTTGAAATCGGATAAAATTCATATAAAAAGCTAATTTTGATGTTTACCGAACCTCGTGCGCCAACCCGGAAGTATAATTTCCTTACCGAACCTGGGGGCCTCCATTTTTGTATTTTGTCACGTAATTCACGTAATTACGTCGTATGGCTTACTTGCCCTTAGAAGACGCGATGTTCTCATTGGCTAATGAAATCACCTGCTTTCCTTTAGCCAATCAGCCCCAAGGGGGGGAGGGAGGGGAGAGGTTTGCACTCCCTCCTTTCACCCTCCCCCTCCCTGCTGACAGGCGACGGGATAATGCTTGGTGCTTCTCAGCCCCAAGGGGGAGGGAAAAGGTTTCTCCCATCCAGGCAAGCAGGAGGGGGGTTTTAAGGATCTACTTACTCATTCAGAGGATGTATATACACCTACTCGTAGCTCACTGAGCGTAGGTACACGCAAATGTGGGAATTGTTCCATGTGTGCCTTTGTCTCCTCTCCCAAAACAATACAGATACCCAACACTCAAAGAATAGAAAGGCCTAGGAATTTCTTCACCTGTGTATCTAAAGCCTGCACCTATTTACTAATATGCTCTTGTCTGCTTCTTTATGTGGGCCAGACAAAACGCTATCTTAAATTGAGAATGGGGGAGCATAAATCTAGAATTGTGACAGGGAGTGAAGATTCGGAATTATATAGACACTTTAAATCAGTACATTCATCATTACCAGACTTTAAATACATGGGACTAGAAAAGGTTACCACCAAGCCCCATGGGTGCCTGCAGGATGCTCTCCTCCAATGTGAGGTCAAATGGATAATCAAACTGGCCTGTGAGTACCCTAATGGGTTAAACGATTGTTAAACGAGGCCGCAGGGAGGGAGGGACCTCTTCCTCCTTCCCTCCTCCCTGCGGCCTCTCTTTCGGGGCACCTCCTTACAGCGCGGCCGCCTCCCCCTTCCTCCTCGGCAGAGGCGCGGCGGCGTGATGTCAGGAAGAAGCGCCTCTGGCTTCGGCCCTTCCGCTGCTGCTGCTGCTGCGGCTGCTCGGCTGCCGCTGCGTCGCCGTGGGGCCGCCCTCGTGGCCTCCCTCCTCCTCGGGTCCGTGGTGGCGAGCCCGCCCCACGAGTCCCCTCTTCCACCCCGTTCCTCCGCGCCGCCTGGCTGCAGCGACACGGCAGCGAGAGTATGGGCATGCACAGGAGCCACCGGGAGCCGCCGGAGGGGGCGCGAATATAGCGTAAGTACATCGCGCGCCCCCCTCTGCTCCAGCGCCTCCCCTCCCTCCATGTTAGTGTAACCAGCCCCCAATTTTTTCCCCAATTTTCCTCCTCAAAAATCAAGGTGCGTCTTATCAGCAGGTGCGCCTTATGGTGCGAAAAATACGGTACTTTCCTTCTAAGACCGGTGATTACCGCAAGCCTGTAGTATCTAGATATGAAAGAGACAAAACTTAACAATTCTATAACATATGCTAAATAAACTTTACTTAGTGGATTATTTCATCCCTGTGTGGTATCTGGGTGAAAAGGTGCCCCGTGGGTGGGGCACAGGAGTCATACTCTTCCTTGAATCAATAAATTACAATAACTTCAGTGTGCCATACCATACAAAAATATTTTTTCATAGCTACTGACCCAGGAAGAATCTACAAATATGACAAAACTTTCCAAACCATAAACAGTAAATACCATCTGAATGTGAACAAAGATCTACTCAGGTGGGGGATACCTTACCCATGCTTTAGGAGTGTGAAATGTGCACCAGAAAATTGATGTAGTTTGACCAAATTCCTGTAAGAAGTAGAATAAGATAGATGTGATGGAGAGAAGGTCTCCTGAGCTATTTTTAAGTTAAGGATGACAATCAATGTAACAAAAATTGTCTATATATTTCTCAGGTTGTTGCAAGAGTAGGAGATTGATCAACTGTGTATGAACTATTCAAATAAAGACCTCTACTGAATTTTTTCAGACTGTTTTTCCTCTCAGCAGGGGCGGTCCTACAGGTAGGCCAAGGAAGCGGCCGCATGGGGCGCCATCTGGGTAAGGGCGCATTCCCCCGCCCGCCAGACAGCATCCGGACTCCCTCCCTCTCCCTTTCTCCCTCTCCCGGAGCATGCGCACAACCACTGCCCCCTGGCTGTCCCTGGGCTGTGCGCGTGGCCGGCCGTCTCCACCAGAGCAGCTCCTCAGACGGGAAGCCACCAGCCGGGCGAAGGCGCAAAGCCACCCGCTCAGACTGCGGGGCCCACGGCATGAGGGCGGCAAAGGCGGCTCCTCGCTCCTAGTCATAATAATGTGAGTCGCGGACCCGAGAGGCCCTGAGTCGCTGCTGCTGCCGCTGCCTCCACCATACCCCCCTTGGCCTCGGCGGCCGCCCTGGCCAACAACAACAGCAAGAGAGGCAGCAGCACCTTGGTGCCTCAGGAGGAGGAGGCGGAGGCGGCGGAGGGCACCCGCGAGGAGGTGAGGCCAGGCGGGGCTTGCCTCCCTTCCCTTCCCTTGGCTTGCTTTCTTTCCCTTCCTTGGCTCCCTCCAGGACCCCCTTTCTCCCCTTCTCGAGACTCAGGGGTCCCAGGGAGTTTGTTCTCTCTTTCTCTCCCCCCCCCAAATAATGTCCTTAGGCTATGGCAGGTGCCTCTCCAAACTACAACTCCCAGGACCATGTGGCAGTTAAGCAAGGCCAGGCTGCATTCATTCATTCAGCAGTGTAGATGTGCCGATTGCAATATGCACACTTGCCTCAAGCAGACAAGGGTTATTTCTCTCTCTCTCTCTCTCTCTCTCTCTCTCTCCCCGCCCCCAATCTTGGCTGCTAATCTGGTTTGTGAAGAAGCCCCCAATGAGGAGGGCGCTAAAATAATGTGGTTTTTTTTGGGGGGGGGGCGCCAAAATAATGTTCGCTTATCATTTAAAATTACCTTAGACCGCCCCTGCCTCTCAGGATTGAAAATCCTAATAGTTCCAGGTGCCCTCATAAAGCAGAGACACGTTGAATATAAACCTCTTCATTACGTAAACCTCTTGACCAATTAACAGGGGAAAGGAGGAAGAAAATGTCTAACCAGAAGAATACAGCAAAATGTGCCTTTTCTAAGCCTTTTCTATCAATTTTTGCATGCATTGGCCCCAATTCAATTCTCTGTGTTTGTCTCCTTGTGAAAGAAATTACAATCATGCAAGTCAGTCGTTTGATAGGAAGGGAGAACTAAATCCAGCTCACATTCTTTAGCAGCTGATGTGCTTGATTGCAGCTTATATATGTACAACCCCAGATGTTGGACTGGGCTGGGAAATCAGCATTTCTTTGTAAATGCGGTTCCTCATCCAGCTAGGGATTAAGTACCAGTCAGCTGGAGAATGTTTTGTGTTTCTTTATTTGTCAGTGTTTAAATTAAAGGGGCATGGGCAGTTTTACATTCTGAGAAGGTCCAGTTTCTTTTTCTTTACTGTGTTTTTCCCCTCGTTGCGCACCAACAGAACGACTATTCCAAACAGGAGCTACTAAATAAATAGCTGCATCCAGGACTCTGGTATTAAATCAGAGAACAGAAGGAACCCTCCCGTGACACCCTATTTAATTTTAAAAGAACAATATTCCATTGTTAAACATTTTCTTTTTTTTGCAATATTGCAATTGCAATCTTTCTGGAAGTTTTTTAAAAAAATAATGGAAAAGTGGGCAAACAAGTTAGAGGTCTTAATTTTTGATAGCTTGGGTTTATTTTCATTTTTTTTCTCAAGATTGTAGAAACATCCAGAGAAACAGTGGATTCTATTATTAATTGGTTCTGCTCTGAGAAACATTTGCGGTAAAAGCAATGTGTAGAATCTGGGGACGGAACATTTCAGAAGAGGTGTTTGTAGGCATTTCTATTAATACAATACAATGTTACTGTTTCACTTCATTTGTGTGTGTGAGTGTGTGTGTGTGTGTGTGTGTTTGTTTTCACACATTATCCATACAACAGTACAGAAATAGAGGGCCCATCTTTACACACAACAAATTACGGTGGGGTGTGTTTCAGTTCCAAGTAATAAAAGATAAATGCGGGAAATCACTTTCACAATGTTCTCAATTTATTTCATCTTCATTCTTTTTCAATTATAAGTGGATGGTGGGTTCAAGATCCATATGGCATCAAAACATTGGTGTTTTCCTTCACAAAATTATAATCCATAAGGTGACATATTTTCAAATATAATCCGGATTACACTCAATGTCGGGTCGACGGTATTAAGCCATCCGTTTCGCCGCTTCCCGCTTCTTCGACCTGCCACATACTATCTATTGTCCAATCCACTGGTCCAATATCTATTAAATTAAACATAAATGATTTATAATATATTCATGCTTTTTTCATATATACATATTCGTAACCTATACATATAGGTGTGATCCCACATAAGAAAACACATTCCCCAATAGTAGGCAAGAAGCAATCCATACATCAATACATTTTAGGAGGCATTACATACATATAGCACAGTCGATACATACCCAAAACATTCAGTCATAGCATATATGTATGTGGACGCAGCCACTTTTCCATTCGGTTGGACAATGCTACTGAGAAAAGCCGCGGCTTAAGAGGGCTCCCTCCGCACCTGGCGTCAGGTGCAAATTATATCAGGATTTCTCCTATGGATAAACGGTCATTTATCTTTACACACAGCCTTTATTGGCATATAACAACAAAATCACAACACAGGGGTAGAGAATTGTTTTACACCGTGGCAAACTGTGGCAGGGCCGGCTATCCCACTGCTGCCACCAATTTGTAACGCCGCCGCTTTCAGCGTGCATCAACTTGTGACGATTCGCCGCTGATAGCCAGCGATCTCACTGTGAGAGGATCTATCCCACCGCTGCCACCAATTTGTAAAGAATTGTGAACGCCGCCGTGAGCTAGCGTCGAAACCCCTTGTAGATTTTAAACTGATCCCTGACCACTTCGTGGAGACGCAGCCTACAGCATGCGCCCCACTCCTAGGATCTCTTTACTTTTATGCTGCCACCATATTAATTCTGGCTACCGATGTGAGGGTTCACGTTGTGAGACGAGATAGGCAACTTTGCCTTTTAAATTGAGGCTTGACTTTTGAAAGCAATGGCACTGAGAGAGGTTTTCAGATGAACTAACAATAAACAGTTTATTTTGGCACAAAAGCTTGGTTTGATACTTTATATAACTCTTCCGAAGAGGCACGACTTGAAAAAGTTACAGATGTTCTAGTTATGGCAAATACAAAGTTGTAGTGCTTAACTATTGCTATTACTCAGCTAGATCAGCTTCTCTCTATCTCAACATATAGGCACTCTCGCCTTTTAAAGACACTTTGTCTATTTTTAGCCCTCAGGCTTTACATAAAACCAGCTGGCTCGCAAGCTCAGCCCACTAGAACTGTATCCTCGCAGCTCTAACACCAACTGACTAGCCAAAGCTACCCTCTAGCTTCGCTGACAGGAAAACTCTAACTGCTCTCTCTGAGCCTCTCAGCACCAACTGACTCTGGTCACATCTGCTGGCCAACTGACATTCTTCAACTGTCAAATTCAAACTCTCCAGCATTCTAAGCTAGCCTCCTGACTGGCTCCGCCCACTGTCACTATGGCAACACATTCCCCTAGGAGGGAAATGCTATCACAGTTAACCCTTTAGGGTCTGTCTAACACTTCAACCCCATATTCCAACAATAAAACAACACACACATTTTGACTTCATTACAACATGTATATACAACAAGGAGAAGTCACAGATAAAAAGAACGCCTATTTAAAAGTTAGTAATCTCAAAGATAAACTGTGCAACAGTCTTTAAAAACTAATGCATCTGGATTGTTCAGAAGATATGGAATTTAATAGCACCCTTGCCTTTGAAAACAGTGGGGGAAATGGAATTCTACACAGAATATTTATAATACTCATTTTTCAAGAGATGTTCTAATAGGCACCAAGTAATGGCTCTCAAGATGGCTCCCAAGATGTTGCTAGACTTGAGTTCCCAGAAGCTCTTCCGAACATGACTCGTGTTTAGTGACCAAGTAGGCTGTAGTCCAACAATACCTGGAAATGCAAGGTTGGGAAACACTGACTTAAAGGCAAATTCAGGGCAGTGCAATAAAGAGTAGTGTAACTCTCAATGATATAGTTGAAAAGATGAAAAAATTACATCTATTAATATTTCAACTACTAGGAAATAAACTTTCCTTGCCTATATTGTCCAGAGCAGGGGTGCTCAGAATGGTGATCTCGATCACCAAGGTGATCTTTGGGCCTCATCCTGGTGATCTTCAGACCCCTGACCAGGTTTTTTGCTGTTGGTCCTCTTCACGCGCCCCTGCACGCTGCAAAGAAGTCCTCTGTCGTGGCTCCTCCCTGCTCGCGCACCACCTCCAAAAAAGCTCCAGAGTCCAAGAGGCAGAATGGGCCCCCCTTTGATTCCTCCTCCTCCCTCCATCCTTCTCCAGCCACTCAGAGTCGTAGGAGACCAAAGGGGCGGGCCTGATGACGCGATGCATGGCTGGCCTCAAGCCAAGATGCGCAGAAGCGCCCCATTCTGCCTCTCAGACTTCTCGTGAGCTCTTGGAGGCGGCACGCATGCTGGTGGCGTGGAAATAGGAGCAATGACGGAGGAGAAGAAGAGGGATGCTTTGGGGTCATTTCCTTACCGCATCTCAAAGGTCGGTCTTTTTACTTTGGGGTGGGTGCTTGATTGTTCTGTGGCATGTCTCTTTGTTTATTTTTAATGTTTTAAAATGGCATTTTAGCTCCAAAGCCTCTCTGCTTGCTTTGTTCCTTGCGAAATATATGTTGGGGAATATGGAAATGTGGGAGAAATGGGGTGGTTGGATGTATTTTTGCATGCCCCTTTGTTTACCTTGCTGCGTATTAAATGGCCTTGCAGTTCAACAGCCTCTCTTCTTACTTTCTGGCTGATAATACGTGTGGTAATATGGCAGTGTGGGAGAAATGGGGTGGTTGGATGTATTTTGCATGCCCCTTTGTTTACCTTTGCTGCGTATTAAATGGCCTTGCAGTTCAACAGCCTCTTTCTTACTTTCTGGCTGATAATACGTGTGGTAATATGGCAGTGTGGGAGAAATGGGTGGTTGGATGTATTTTTGCATGCCCCTTTGTTTACCTTGCTGCGTATTAAATGGCCTTGCAGTTCAACAGCCTCTCTTCTTACTTTCTGGCTGATAATATGTGTGGTAATATGGCAGCGTCGGAGAAATGGGGTGGTTGGATGTATTTTTATGCTCTGTTTTATATTGTTGTTATTAAATTGAAATGTTGATGTTTTATAACTTCATTTTATGTAAACTGCCCTGAGCCTGCTGGAAGGAGCGGTACATAAATATGAATAATAAATATAAATAAATAAGAAAATAGTTATACATTTTACATTTCTGGGCAGGTGATCTTTGGGACTTGGTTTTTTAATCAGTAGCTCCCATGCTGAAAAAGTGTGAGCACCCCTGGTCCAGAGGCTACTCACACCCCCATGCACTTTTATTGCACTCACACAATTAACTTCACATTTAGATAGGCCTTTTAAGTCTTCATGTCCAGGAGTTACTTGCATGACGTATGTATGCATGCCCATATGCACCCTCAGAGATTCAAAAGAGAGGAAAATGTGATTGGAACATGAAATATAGTTACTCTCTTGGACAACTTCATTTAACAGCCCAGTCTTGCTTATTGATTTCAGGCCTGGGGTTGGTCCCTAAATATTGTAATAATTTTAAGGGTTGTCAGAAATATTTTATTTTATTTTTTTGGAGGAGGGGAGTATTGAAGACAAAGCAGTAGAGACTATTATTTTTTGTTATGTTTTGTTTTGTTTTGTTTTGTTTTGAAGAAAAATGTGAACTGTGAAAATGGCATTCCTGTCTGCCACAAAATGGTGTCTGGGATCTATGGGATCATTTTGTGACTTTAACACCATCTGGAGTGGCAACAAATTTTATTTCCTCTTCCTATTTAGGAAATAGGATGAAAAAGACAACTCCTCCTGCCACTTGATCTTAAATGATGGGAAGCTAACTCTCTCTGGTGAATATTAGCAGATTGCTTGAAAGTATCCTAAAGGCACAATGTCCAGCCTCATTGTGAAGGCGTGGCTGATGCCACCTGTGTATAAGACTTTGAGTTGCAAGGTTTAAACTATTGGATTATGTTTCAGCTAGTCTGCTTAGTGTTGTTAAGTATTGGTTGCATTGATTGGTTCTTTAGAGCTGTCAATCATCGTTAAGTTTGTTTTTCCTCCCCTTGAGACTTTGGAAATCTAGCTTTCTTTTAGATTTTGCCTGCATCTCTCCAGAAGAGGACGTGTTAGAGGGTTTGCCAGCCAGGCCTCAGTCAGGCATTCTCTAGCACCACTTCTTCATATCTTGATTCATTCTGCATATCCAGCACACCTGATGGGACTGTGGAATCTCAAGCGCCTTCAACTGGTCATTTGGCACCAATAGGGAAGGCTCTGTGCCTTCAATATAGGCCAGGGCTGTCCAACTTCTACCGGTCCAGGGGCCGGAATAGAGGTCACTGATGACCTCGGAGGCCGCTCAGCCCCGCCCCCCAGGTCCCGCCCCCAGGTCCCGCCCCAGGCCCCGCCCCCCAGCCCAGGCCCCGCCCCTCTCCTAAAGCTGTCATTCTCCCTCCTCCTCCTCCTACTTTTCCCGGGCACCGTGGCTGTCCCGAGCGCCACGGGCCCGGGAAAGGCACGCGCCCGGGAAAGAGGAGGAGGAGGGAGAGCCAAAAGGGCAGCGCGTCACAGGCCTGCCGTGACGCGCTGCCCTTGGCGCCGCTTGCTCCTCCGGGGTGCCCCCTGCCCTTCCTAGGGCGGGGGAGCCGCAAAAGGGCAGAAAGGCGGTGCCAAGGGCAGCGCGCCACAGGCCTGGCGTGACGCACTGCCCGTGGCGCCGCCTACTCCTCCTTTTCAGCGGAGGAGAGGGACGGAGGGGCGGTGCAGGGAGGAGGAGCTAGCTCTCTTCCTCCTCCCTGCCCCGCTCCCTTCCCCGGCCGCCATTTTTTTAAAAATAGAATTTTTAAAAAAATTTAAAAATGGCGGCTGGGGGCATAGCTGGGGCCGTGCCCAACAGGCTGGGGTCAGATCCGGCTCCAGGGCCGCTAGTTGACAGCCCTGATATAGGCCATTTGACTGGGGCTAAGAGAGTTCTCACCTCAAAGCCATTGAGAGAGAGAATTTGAAAGCCATACGGCTGAAAGCTTCATGGACTCAAACAACTAAAGAACTGTAATGTATATTTTATTTTACCCCTGTTTGGAGAACTAAGTTTAATACCTCAATAAGATAACTCCTTTTGTGAACAATAAAGCCTGTTTGAGTTATCTAAGGTGACTGGTTTGGTCCTTGAGAGTTCCTGTTCTCTAGGGGAAGGC
>JARBWK010001556.1:0-18507 GCA_030556195.1 Anolis apletophallus | reverse complement strand
GGACCCTGGCACCCCAGAGCGAGAGAGGTGCGTGACACCGAGCCTAGGGCACCCAGGAGGGCACCCCAGGACCTTCTGGAATGCCAAATCCCAGATGCCGGGTTCACTTGCTGGCGAACCCCTCAACCAGGAGTCTTGACAACCCGACGATGGGGGAGACCGGGGTTTGTGGTGACCGTCTCCCTATGGAACTGGAAACGCTAAAGACACTGTTAGACCTCTGGGATCCCTCTAGGCTTCCCTCGTTTGATGGTCGAGCTGGATGCTCACCGACCCATGTGGTCATGAGCCTGGCCTCCTTCCCCTGTCTTAGATGTAGTCACCTCCTCATTGTTGTATTGTATTGTTTGTATACTATGTATTTTATGTTCAAGCTGTGTAAGTCGCCCGGAGCACATTTGTGGAGGGCGACTCATAAATAATAAAATTAGTTTAGTTAGTTAGTATCTGGAAATATGAAACTTCAAAATCTGAAATTGTCCACCTGGATGACTGAGATAGTGATGCCTTTTCTTTCTGTTGGTTCAATGTATACATATTTGTCAGGCCCACTCTAATTTCGAAGAAGCACCACACGACAGACAACCGGTAAATCCATCTTCTGTATTAAAAGGATCAAGAAGTTTAATGCCAAGAACGCCCGTGCAAGGCCGTGCTTGGCTTTTATACACACCCAGTCTGATGCAACCACATGCAACAGCCCAGCTAGAGCCACAGCCAGTCTGATGCAACCACATGTAACAGCCCAGCTAGAGCCACACCCAGTCTGATGCAACCACATGTAACAGCCCAGCTAGAGCTTCCCCCCAAGTGTAGCTCCCCCAAGGTCAGCCTGGCAGGTGTTTCTCAGATGTGAGTGTGTGGGAATGTGTTAGGCCTTGGCTCCAAGCCTGACCCTGGCTGGGGAGACAGGCACCTGACACATATTATTAAAAAATACCATGTAAAACTACCTACAAACTATGTGCATAACATATTATAAAACATAAATGAACTTATGGGTCTTATCTACAAGGTTTTCCATTATCTATGTCTATCCAAAGACATGCATTCCAATAGCAGAAAAATCCCATACTCCAAACACTTCTTGTTCCAATTCTGTCGGGTAAGGAATACTAAACCTGTAGTTCAAATGTTACCTTTCTAAAGCTCCCATAGTTCCTGTGGTAGACTTTATTTATCTAATCTCACCAATACTTTTTTTTGCTAGGAAACCCTTCCCTTTCTTGCTTGCTATTTTGGCCTGGCAGCCTCTGCTCTTGCGAGGCTGCTGCCTTCTGGAGACAAATTTATTTATGCATAAACGTTCTACACTGTCAGTACTGCCATTCTAAAAAGTTCTCTGTGACCTTCTGGGTGGGGAATGGCAGTGGGCAAGCCTTTTGAGAGAGAGCTCTCCTGGGAGGACCCTCGTAGAGCGGCTAGGTGAGCTGAAAGCTCATCCATCCCTGCCAGATTGATTGCGGGGTGTCGTGTACCCAGGGGTGAACCTAAAGGCCCCAAAGATCGCCCCCCTCAAGGGAGGGAGTTTGAGTGGGTCTGGGTGGCACTCGAGTGGGAAGCGAGCGTCCGAGGGGAGCAAGTTCAAACAGCTTGTGGAAACCGCAACCCTCCCCATTTTAAAACTTACAAGAAGAAGAAAAAATCTCCCCTGGAGAAGAATGAAGCAACGTAAGTTCCCAAAGAAATAATACCAAACTTGAGTCAGAGAGGAGGAGAAGGAGGACCCCGGAACCCCTACAAGAATTACTGAATTACTGAGATAAGCCTCTGGAAACAGGGGCGAAGATATGGCAAAAGAAATCGAAAGCCTTAAGAGGCATGGACTAGAAAGAATTGATTAAATGATTGGATTAATATTGGACTTAAATTAAATTGGGATAATTGAAATACAGAGCTCAAGAATTTAAACTTATTATATGTAGAAAGAAATATTGAGGATACCTGTAAAGCCTAGTAAAGCTCTTCGAATTTTTAATCTCTTCCCCCTCCCTCCGCTATTCATTTAAAAACAACTGTAAACAACTGCAACTGACCTAGGCGCCATATTATGTCTCCGGCATTCCTTTCCCTATAAACAAAGAATATAGAGGAGGAGGAGCAACAGGAATGGAACCAGAAGAAAGGAACAGCCGGAGAGGAAGCAGAAGGGCAGAAGAAGGAAGAATGAGGTTAGCAGCTTGGGCGGAAGGGACTGAAACAAGAGGAGGGGAAGTGACGCAAGAAGAGGGCAAAAGCTGATTGAGCTAAGGAAGAAGGGCAGAAACAGGAAGCAGGAAGTAAAAATAGAAGATACAACCATAGTGAAATAATGTTACCGAGAGAAGAGAGATAAAGAAGTGAGACAGAGAAAAGTATTATCTAGCAAAGCCTATCTTAGCGAAGAGCAGAGAATAAAAGAGCCGGTGTGGAAGAAGATTCTTTCCCTGAAAACACTCTTTTTTTCAAAAATAAAAATCTTTGCAAAAAAAGAGTTCTTTGTGCTCCCAAGACCTAGATAATTATTCTGCATTACCCTACCATGTCAAATAAAGCTATTGGGCAATACCAGAGACGATTCAATGAGGTACTGAATGAGGTACTGTGAAGATATGGGCTTTTATCTGTTGATATATTTGGCAATAAACCTAATTATGTAGTCTTAATTAAGCTACTAGCATGGCAAAACTGTTCCATTTTTATTATTATTATTAAAATATTTCTGGTCTGTATCCTTTTTACTTGCAAATACTGTACATTCTGTCTCATTTCTGTTCACTCCCTGTACGACTAAATAGAATTAAAATAAGTTTCCAATGCAAAATGTTATCAATGGTTAGTAGTCATGATGGTTGCATTATTATCTTTCACATCAGAGGCAACGTGTCTCTGATTACGAGCTGATAGTGAATGTGTGTCTGAAATTTAAAGATGCTGTGTTTAAACACCAAAATAGGCTCAGGATTTCAGACAGTTTCTCTCCAGACTGGGGGTGCAGCTCCACTTTATAATTAACTAGCTGTACCCGGCACGCGTTGCTGTGCCCTTTTTAGGAGATGCGAGAAAGTCCAATCATCCACGGTGTGCCCTCCTCTAAACTGCAGTTGGATGGAGTGTGGGTCATGGGGGTGGTCTGTGGGGAATGATGGGTTTTGAAGTACTACAAATCCCATTTTCCATGGTGGTACTTCAAGTCCCATCATGCATGGTCGGGGCTCTGTGTGCCAAGGTAGGTTACTGTAAATACAGGCCATACACAATGTCCCATGAGCTGAGGCCTAGTTAGGAACAGCAAGTTAATGAAGCCTTACTGTCAATTCAGGCCATACACAATGTCCAATGAGCTGAGGCCTAGTCGGGAGAATCAAGTTAAGGAAGTCTTACTGTCAATTTAGAGCGTAAACAGCTTCCCAGTAAGTGAGGGCTAGTTAGGAAATCTAGTTAATGAAGCCTTACTGTCAATTTTTGGGCGTGGTCTGTGATTTTTGGGTGTAAATTTTTCGGTTGGAAGTGATTTGGGTGTTTGTGTTGGGGATTGGCTCAGGCCTTTCCTTATTCTGTTTTGGCAGTTTATTATGGATCGAATTTTCATGTTGGCTGGCCAGTGCAGCAGTTATGCAAATCCGCCCTTATTGGCAGCCAATCATGTTGTTCAGAATGTAGAGGCTGGGTGAGTCTTTGGCTGCCCCGGAGGATGCTGGTAAATGTAGTTTTATTTTTACTCGTTGTTTTGGGGCCTTTTAGGTTTTGGGGAAAGTTTCTTTGCTACAAACGTACCTTGCTTGAGGCCTATTTCTGTTGGCAAGTATTGTGTTTCTGCGTTGTATGGTTTCTTTGTTTGAGGTATACATCACATGACGTGAACCCATTTATATAATAGATTGACACCACTTAAACTGGCTCAATGCTATGGAATCCTGGGAATTGTAATTCGGTGAGGTGCCAGCAGACTTTGGTAGAGTAAAAGTAAAAACTAAAGTAAAAATACAACATCCTCAAGTGGCCCAGGTCTCCATGGTCAGCAAAACATCGTTTTTCCATCTACGACAGGCTAGGTGACTAGCCCTCTACCTATCCAGGAACGACCTGGCTACGGTAATCCAAGCGACGGTCATCTTGAGGCTAGACTACTGTAACGCCCTCTACATAGGCCTTCCCTTGTCGACAATCCGGAAACTCAAGCTAGTGCAAAATGCTGCGGCTCAACTACTGGTGGAAGCACCAGTAAGAGAGCATGTCACTCCCATCTTGCAGCATTTGCACTGGCTACCAATCGAGTACCGAATTGTCTTCAAGGTGTTGGTTTTGACCTTTAAGGCCTTGTATGGTCTATGGCCAGTGTACCTGAGGGACCGCCTTACCCCATATGTTCCCCCGAGATCACTGCGCTCGGAAGACGAAATCTTTTGACCGTACCATCACTCCGTTCCTGTCACCTTTCTACAACGAGACAACAAGCCTTTTCTGTTGCAGCCCTGGCATTATGGAACACACTGCCGGATGATGTTCGGGCCATTACAGAACTCATCCCATTTCAGAGGGCATGTAAAACCATCTTGTTTAGGCATGCCTTTAACTGAAGCTCGGATCTGTAAGTGTCTATTGTCTTCCAATCCTATGATATCTCATGTACTATCTGCATTTTTATTGCTTTTATGTAACTGTTGCGTTTTAATGCAATTTTAACCTTGCCGAATGATTGTTATTTCGGCTATATGTAAACCGCCCCGAGCCTGCTGGAAGGAGCGGTATACAAGATCGAGGAAATAAATAAATAAATAAAGTCCACAGCACTGAGCGACGACAGTTACAGTGGTGTCATACTGCATTAATTATACAGTGTAGATGCATCCTAAAACTGTGAGCAGATTCACTCTTCTACTACTGTGGAAGTCACCAGATAACTCTTCAGGAAGCTTCATTCGTGGCCCATTTGTGGGCTTTCCATCAACATCTGATTGGTTACTATGGAAACCTAACATTGAAACTGGTTTCATCTGAACTAGTAGTTCCCTTATCCACTGAACCTATTTTCTTTCAAAATATACATATCTAAGCATGCTATGAGGACTCACCCATTGTAATGCTGGGCCGAGACCAGCATAGCAGTTTGGCATCCAGGAGAAAACAGGAGAGCCAGGAAAAGGGGGAGTGGCTTGGAGCCTTCTCTGGGAGGGAGTTAGAGAGAGAGAGAGATGCCTGGGAGGAGCCCAGAGCTGAGGGGAGGAGCCGAGCTACTTGAGTGGAAACGAGTGTAACTTTTTAGTCAGTCTCTTGTCAGGACTCAAAGAGTGAAGAGCTTCTTGTCAGAGCTCTGAGAGAGTGAGAGAGCAGTCTGTGGTCAGAGCTGTGTGTGATAGCTGGCAGGTAGTCAGTCACAGGCTTTCAGAAATCCCTAGGGTTTAGGGATTAGCTCACCTCTCTGTAGAAGCCAGCTATAGGAACACTCTAAGAGATAGAGTTATAGCTAGGTGGGCTTCTGGTAGACTGAGAGTTAGCTCAGGGTACTAACTAGGATAGTTAGTTTGTAGACTGCTCACCACTAGTTTAAATATTAGTGTGAGGGAGGTTTTGTTAGACAAGTTTTTACACTGTCTGTTTTAAGATCTAAGAATACATCTTCTATAACCAACACACTAATGAACCTTATTTATTTATTTTATTTATTGTTCAGTCCTCCCTGCAGGCTTGGGGTGGATAACAACTTATAAAATAGGTGGCATGTGCCAACCATGCGGCCATACAATAAAACATAAAACATAAAAACACGCATCACATCCCGAGGTACAAGACAAAATACAATAGCATTTCCTTGAACCAGAGGTACTGTTACATGAGGCAAATACACTAGGCCGGTTTGCCTAGTTGAAGGCTAGTCTGAAAAGGGCGGTCTTGCAGGCCCTACGGAAAGGGATGAGCTCTGGGATGGCTCGGGTGTCATCTGGGAGGGAGTTCCATAACACCTGCCACAGAGAAGGCTCTTTGCCTAGTTGTAGACAAGTGGCAGGAGCGGATTGATGGCACCAGAAGCAAATTCAGTTCCTCTGAAACCGTAACGCATTTGTGCCTCTCAAAGCTGCTTGTTAGTTTAATAAATATTCATTGTTATTAACTTTTCAAGACAGTTTCAGTGTGCCTCATTTCCATCAGTGTGTGCCAGTTTCAGCAATCTCTCATTTCCCAGTCTGGAAGAAGATTTTACCTCAGAATCTTCTCAGTTATTTTTGGTGATTATAATTGGAGCCTAGATTAACTGTTATTTTTATAAGAAATCCTAAGATTAATATTTTAGGTTGGTGGCAGCAATCAAAGAGTTTTAAAATCCTCCAAAGATTTATAGCCAAGTCATCACACATACCTTACTATAGCTTATATTTTTAAAACCACTGGGACACATTTGAACTAAGAACTGCATCCCATCATACCAATTAATACAAAAAGTGGTCTGGGAAGTGTGACTAATGTAAGCTTGTATTCAAATGCAGTAACAGTAATCCTGAAGAATAGTCAATCAATAATTGTCCACAGAGCTTTGATGACAATAAGAGTGCACATCATCCTGGGCACTGTGCAGAAAAATCCAGATGCCATTGCTAGTTTAAGTACAGCTAAGATGGAAGACATGTGGCCCTTCAGATGTTGATGGACTGAAACTCCATGTATTCTCCAATTTGACATGGGCATTTCTATTCAAAACCAATTAGTTGTGGGTAAGCACTGTTGTTAAAATTTAGTTGTTTTGTAAAGCAGTGTGGCTCTGTTATGAAACTCTCCTGGAAATGAAACTCAATTTTACTGGCCCATTCTCGGCTCATGCAACAGAAGCAACATTTGGAGAAAGTGCTCTGGGGCTAGGAGAAATAGTTAAAATGTTTGCCAGCTGGAGGGTCCTTATCTTCACAAGTGACAGAGCAGATTGCATATGTAGCTTTTCTGTAAGAAATTTCTTGGCCGCTACTTAACAGCAATGAAGCTTCAAAACTGAGTTTCAAATACAAATAGGGAATCTACTCTGTCTTTCCCAATGCTTCTGATATGATGTTTCACGAGATTATAGCACCATTTTGTGAGGATATTGTGAGAATATAACTTCCATGTTAAAAGAGCACTGTATCCATTCGTTGTTTTAATTTGGACTTGAAAAAAGCTATCCATGGTTATAAAATTAAATCGGGACATGGAGTTCAATGCTTGGGATATCCCTCTTAAAGTTCATACCACAACCCAGAGAATATTCAACACTCCAAGGAAGATGCCAGTCATCATTGCTCATCTTTAGGCAAATTGGTAGAACCTGAAAGTGATAAATAACTTCAGGGAGGGAATTAAATGAATTAAACCAGATAGAGATAAACAAGGAGGATGTTCTCACATGCCTTACTAAACTAAATGTCAACAAATCACCAGGGCCAGATGGCATCCACCCCAGAGTTCTTAAGGAACTCAAGTGTGAAATTGCTGAAATTCTAGCCAAAATATATAACCTTTCTCTAAGATCAGGCACTGTACCCGAGGACTGGAGGGAGGCAAATGTAACTCCGATCTTCAAGAAAGGATCCAGGGGTGATCCAGGAAATTATAGGCCAGTTAGTCTAACCTCAGTTCCAGGCAAAGTGATGGAAACCATTATTAAAGAAAAAAATTACTAAGCACATAGAAGAACAGGCATTGCTGAAGGAAAATCAACATGGTTTCTGCAAAGGCAAATCATGTCTTACTAACTTGATATAATTCTTTGAGGGTGTAAATAAACACATAGATGAAGGGGACCCAGTCGATATTGTTTACCTTGACTTTCAAAAGGCTTTTGACAAAGTCCCTCACCAAAGGCTCCTAAATAAGCTCTTCAGCCATGGAATCAGGGGACAGGTCTTGTCCTGGATTGGAACCTGGCTAAACTGTAGGAAACAAAGGGTGGTAATAAATGGACACTTCTCTGGATGGAAAGAGGTGAGAAGTGACGTACCCCAAGGTTCAGTTTTAGGACCGTTACTTTTTAATTTATTCATTAATGATCTGGATGTAGAAGTAAATTGTGAGGTAGCAAAGTTTGTAGATGACACTAAACTGTTCAGGGTAGTTAAAAATGAAACTGACTGTAAAGAGCTCCAGAAAGATCTCTCGAAATTGAGTGAATGGGCAACAAAGTGGCAAATGCATTTTAACCTAAACAAGTGTAAAGTCATGCACATCGGGGCAAAGAACCCCAAATACACTTATCAAGTGATGGGATCAAAGCTTTCTGAGACAAACCAGGAAAGGGATCTTGGGGTTTTGGTGGACAGCTCAATGAAGATGTCAACCCAGTGCGCTGCAGCAGTAAAAAAAAGCAAATTCTATGCTTGGCATGATCAGGAAGGGAATTGAAAATAGGTTGGCAAATGTTGTATTGCCTCTCTACAAATCTATGGTGAGGCCACATCTGGAGTACTGTGTACAATTCTGGTCACCGCACCACAAGAAGGATATAACGGAACTGGAAAAGGTACAGAAAAGGGCAACAAAAATGATCCAAAGGATGGAGCAGCTCCCTTATGAAATCAGGTTGCAACGCCTTGAAAGATGGCGTTTAAGAGGTGACTTGATCGAAGTGTATAAAATCATGCATGGGATAGAAAAGGTGAATAAAGAAAAATTATTTTCTCTGTCACACAACACTAGGACTAGGGGGCACTCCCTAAAGCTCCAAGGCAGGAAAGTTAGGACTAATAAAGGGAAATATTTCTTCACCCAGAGGGTCATTGGGTTATGGAATTCATTTCCAGAGGAGGTTGTGACAGCTGTCAGCCTGGACAGCTTCAAGGCAGGATTAGACAGATTCATGGATACCAAGGGAATCAGTAGTTACTGAAATGGACATCCAAGTGCCACCTCTGTGTTGATTGAGGCAGGCAGGATTTTCCTGGGTACTGGTTGTGGGGGTCGGGAGCAGGTGATGGTTTTGCCCTCCTTTCTGCTAGAGATCCCTGTGTACAATTAGTGGGCCACTGTGTGACACAGAATGCTGGACTAGATGGGCTGAGGCCCGATTCAGCATGGCTCTTCTTATGTTCTTATGTTCTAACTAAGAACATATACTTATTTTCTGCAGTAACTAAGGTGTTAACCTTAAATTGCATTACATTATCATAATAAGAATAACCATAACATTTAGAGTTACCTTTATAGTAATGGGGGTATGGCAATAATGGGGGTATATTAATAAATATAGACATATACTCCAAGCAGAGAGATATCTGAACATCACATGGCTCAAGAGGTGATGTTACCAGCTAAACATCATGTTGTATTGCTCCTAGGGTTGCCACTTTTTGATATAAGAAATAAGGGACATTTACGGATTTTCCACAAAAATAAGGGACACTTCATTAAAAACTTGAAACTCAAACATTAGGTAGAAATAGTTTTATTAACAGAATAAGATAATGATTGAAACTCACAAAAGAAACTGACTTATACCCTCTTAACAGGACATGGTATGTTTCTGCATGTTTTGTCATGCAGAAAAAACATTATTAGAACTACCTTATTTTCTCCATCTGTATTTAGTACTTGACTTCGCTGACTTTAAAAGTGCACTGTCTTAACATTAAAATAAATGTTATAAGACAGTACATCATTATTATGTCAATAGTTAATGGTATAGTATAGTATGGGATACACAGCATTGTATAGTATTGGGATGCACAGCTAGGCCTATTTTAAGAGTAACTCTCAAGCAATCAGAAACTATCTTTAGCCAACATGATCCAACATTCCCCCTGGGTAACGGTTAATTAGTCTACTGTACTTTGAAAAAGTCCTGTATCGCCTCTTCCTTCCAATGGCAATGTAGGCTGCCCTGCGAGTTGGAATCCCCGGGCAGGCATTGCCGTGGAAACCGCAGCGCGCACCTTCCTCTGGTCAACCCCGCCCAGTCCTGTCCTGCTAGTCAAAAATAAGGGACAGGGCCTGAAAATAAGGGACACAAATTTTAGGGCCAAAATAAGGGACGTCCCTTAGAATAAGGGACATATGGCAACCCTAATTGCTCCTCATATGGTATTTTCATACAAAGCTATAAGAAGCTGTAAGAAGTGCTGGAATTTGGATAGTTGGAATGAAAAGGCTAACTACTAAAGTAATCTACAACTGCATTGTTTGTAAGAGACTTAGAGGTAAGCATCCTCTACACATCATGGTTGACCTGCTGGAAGACCATGTCACTGTGCAACCATCCTTAACTAATGTTGGAGTTGATAATTTTGGCCCATGGAAGAGAGGAGGAGTAGAAAACAGCAAAAGGTGGGCAGTATTATTTTCATGCTTATCTTTGTAAGATGTACATGTCAAATTCATAAAGTCTATGGACTCAACATCATTTATTTATGCCTTGTAGCGTTTCTTTGCAGTTAGTTCAAAATCTTAGAGGCTGCAGCACAAACTACAAAGATGCATGTAAAGACTGTAACGACTCTCCAACACACGGTAGGGATCACACGAAGATGTTTTCTTGGTCCAACACGATTTTATTGAAGGTACGAGACATGTGAAGCTAAAGCACCGGCCCGCCACCCAAACACACCTTTTATACCCCCATAGCCCCTCCCCTACCCATGCAACATCTGGGCAGGGTTACATCAGCCCCAAGTGAGTCAGCAATCCCAGTAATCCACAGGGGCATGACCCCAGGGGTCACAAAGTCAGTGTCACCGGTCCCAATGTCCAATGTCCTTGCTTGGAGGAGTTACCTCACTTCCCTCTCAAACACCTGGAAGTTGCATCACTCCCAGTCTGACTCAACAGTCTGAATGAATCTGGGACAAAGGTCATCCCGAAGCTAAAGTGAAGGTCGCTGCTGCCTCATGACAGGCTTGGAACCTGGACTTCATCCAAGCTCAGGTTTCCCAATCCTGACATAGCGGTCTCCTCCACCTCGTCCTCCCCCTGAGGAAACAAAATATCATTCAATCTAAAGGAGGAAAGGGGCTCACATATTTCTTTAACAGGCTACAATGAAAAGTGGGATGTACCTTTCCCAAACTTTTAGGCAACATGAGGGTATATGACACTTTATTCACAGCAGTTTCAATTCTGAAAGGCCCAATGTATTTAGGACTCAATTTCTTTGACTTGTAACCCAATTTTAAATTCTCTGTTGATAACCACACTAAGTCCCCCTCGCTATACTCCTCCCCTTTCTGTCTCCTGCGGTCCCCAAACAGCTTATATGACTGCTGTGCCTTCTTTAATACTTCCGTCACCTCCTTCCACTCCTCCTGAGCTCTTATCCTCCATTCCTCCTCCCCTTCCTTTCTTAAATCTAACAGCTGGGGTAAAGGGGCCACCTCTCGTCCGTACACTATTTCAAAAGGAGACTTCCCAGTAGAAGAATGTACTGAGCTATTATATGCCATCTCCGCATAGGGTAGGAGGTCTGACCAGTTGTTCTGCTCCTCATTACTAAACATTCGCAAATATGCTCCCAAGGATTTTTGCACTCTCTCCACGGCGCCATTACAAGAAGGGTGATAAGCAGTGGTCAAACGCCTCTGAGCCCCCAATGCTTCTAAGAAACGGTTCCAAAACTGAGCCGTAAACTGGACCCCGCGATCACTCAACACCTGCTCCGCACCCATGCAACCTGTATACATGCTGAACATACAGCCCAGCCAACTTCTCTGCCGAGGGCAACCCCCTCAAAGGGATAAAGTGGGCCTGTTTCGAGAACATATCCAGCACAGTCCAGATGAAACGATAACCCCGACTTGAGGGCAGCTCCCCACAAAAATCCGTGCTAACATGCGTCCACGGCCTCACCGGCTCTACCACTACTTGAGAGGGAACTTTATTCCTTGCACACACCTCACAGCACTCCACATAACGCCTCACTTCCGCCTTCATCCCAGGCCACCAAAACCTCTTCTTAATCGCCAAGATAGTCTTCGTCAGCCCCCAATGACCCGCAGTCTTATGGTCATGGTGCAGCCTCAACACTTTCACCCTCAAACTCTGAGGCACATAAGTCTTACCCTCAACAATCCACAAACCATCCAACAGCTGGCACTCCTTTCCGTGTTCCTGCAACCACTTGTCCCCTACATAACTCCCTTGCAATTCCAGCCTCCACTCATCTACAACTTCATCCTCTTGTTTCACTCCCACCACAGTGTGGGACCTGGTTTGCACAGCCAAACCCCAATGCTCTTTAGCAAAAACTCCCTCCGCTTTATGCAAGCCATTCTCTCCCACACTCGGGTATCGGGACAACGCATCAGCAACCACGTTCTCCTTGCCTTTGATATGTTGCAGCCTAAAATTAAATCTATTGAAAAACTGAGACCACCTCACCAATTTCGGAGACAACTTTTGGGGATTCCTCAGATATTGCAAATTCTGATGGTCTGTCATCACTATAAACGGAAAAGCAGCCCCTTCCAGGAAATGACGCCAAGTTAACAATGCATTTCCGTATGGCAAACGCCTCTTTCTCCCATACTGGCCATTTCCTCTCATGCTCCCCAAACTTTTTTGAGAAATAAGCACAAGGTCTTAACCTCTCCTGATCATCTGCCTGCATCAAAGCTCCCCCATAAGCCCAGGCAGAAGCATCACATTGAACAACAAAGGGCCTATCTACATCTGGGTGCCACAACAAAGGCCCCTCAGTAAATGCTTTCTTTAACCTCACAAACGCTTCCTGGCATTCCTCAGTCCAATCTAATCTTGCACCTGGAGACTTGACTTTTTCGACTCCCCCTTGCCTTTCGTTTTCAACAACTCCGAGAGGGGAGAGTCACAACTGCAAACTCAGAAATGAAAGCCCGATAAAAATTTGCCAGCCCTAAGAAAGCCTGCAGCTGCCTACGCGTACGTGGAGCCTCCCAGCTCAACACATCCTCCACCTTGGCAGGATCCATTTCAACTCCTTTCTCACTAATTCTATAACCCAAAAAATCAATCTGATTTTTACCAAACTCACACTTACTCAGCTTAACATACAACTTTGCCTGCCTCAACCGCTCCAACACTTCACGCACTAACTGCACATGCTCTTTCTCTGTGGCTGTCACTATCACAATGTCGTCTAAATACACAAACACCCCTTTATACAAAAAAGGGTGCAACACCTCGTTAATCAACTGCATAAAAATACCTGGAGAGCCTGCTAAACCGAAGGGCATGACGGTCCATTCGTACAGCCCGAGGGGGCAAGAAAAAGCTGTTTTCCACTGATCACTTTTTTCACTCTCACCATATGAAAGGCATCAATCAAATCCAGCTTGGAAAAAACCTTACCTCCTCCCAACTGCCCTAACAGATCCTTGATTAATGGTAAAGGATAGCAATTGGTAGTACTGACAGCATTCAACCCCCTATAATCGATACACAATCTCAATTTCCCATCTTTCTTTTCCCGGAACAACACTGGCGCGGCAATGGGGGACTCAGACCTTCTAATAAACCCTTTTTCAGATAATCGTCTATTTGTTCCCTTAAGGCCAACTTCTCTTTAACCGTCATAGCATAAATCTTGGGTTTAGGCAGTACAGCTCCTTCTTTAACCTCTATGCTGCATTGCACATTCCGAATGGGGGGAAGGTTTTGAGCTAATCTGGGGTTGAACACATCTGCATAATCCTGATACTCAACTGGCACTCCCTGCACTTCGCTTTCAACCCTTTCCTTCATATTAGGAGCACACTGCACAGTCCCCGCCTTCCAATCTATTTTAGGATTCACCTGTCCCAACCAAGGCATACCCAATACCACCTCATGTCCTTTTATCGGGGCCATTATAAAATCAATATTCCCCTCCCAGGGTCCTACCCGCCCCTTTAAACCTTTTGTCCCCACAGAGAACGGTCCTCCCTCTATAGATGACCCATCCAACTGTGTAAAAGTAACCGATGTCTTTAATGGCTGTGTCTCACCTCCCCACTCCTTCACTAACTGGGGGGACATCATATTCTCTGAGCACCCACAGTCCACCAAAGCTTTCCTTTCTATCACTCTATTCCCCTTATATATCCCCAGGGTACATTGGATATTAGTTCTCACCCCAACGCTTTTACTCTCATCTCTGTCCATGAGGACTGCTTTAGCTGCAGCCTCTTTCACTGGGCCCAATCCTGACTTTCGCCGGCATTGGGAAGCAAAATGTCCAGGCTGATTGCAGGAAAAACAAAGTCCTCTTCCGAACATAGGCTTCTTCCCACCACTGGACCGATCATCATTGCCTCGCTTAGTCTCTCCACCTCTGCCTCGGTCCTGAACCACCCCACGGCCAGCCCCACGAGACCTCATAGGCTGGAATCTACGCCGCTGCACTTGGGCAAGGATTCCTTCCACCTTGCCAGCCAACTGGACCCATCCGTCCAGATCTCCTGGGTCATCACGGTGTAAGCACCACTCAAGGATCTCTTTCCGTAGACCATCCTTAAACAGCTCCAAAAGAGTGGATTGGGACCATTCCGCCACCTTTCCAGCTAGTCCCATGAACTCCTCGGCGTACTCCGTCACCGATTTGGATCCCTGGGACAAACAGCGCAACGCCTCCTTCGCCTTGATCCGCTCCAGCGGATCCCGAAACCGATTCCGGATTGCTCGCAGGAACTCTCTCACCGATCTCAAGCAAGGGTCCCGCCGGTCGTGGCACTGCACATACCACTCAGCTGCACGACCCTTGAACACCGCTCCAACGGCCCGCACTTGGCTGCCTTCGCTGGGATAAAGATGACCGTAGTCTTCCATGTGGTCTTGCACCGCTGCGATGAAGAAGGCGACTTTACTAGCTTCGCCATCAAACTCCACCCGCAACGGCTCCTTCTTCATGCGGCCACCGAACTCTTGGGAAACTACTCCTCTCCCTGGATAGTCCCTCGGACCGGAGATGCCTCTTCCCATCCCTACTGGCTGCTTAATGCGCCTCGCCTCTGGGACTGGGCTCACTGGACTTCTGTCTCTGTTCCTCACTCCCAAAGGAGATCTAGGACACTCGACTGAAGATCCACCATCCATCCACGCATGGTAAGTGAAGTCTCCTCCTCCCGGGGCCTTCCACATCGATTCTCTCTGATCTCTCTGGAACATCACCTGAGACATCCGTTTGACCGTCTGCACCACCGCTTCCATCTGGCAACTCAACACATCCAGCCTAGATGGTGACTCAGGTTCTGGGGTCTCACTACCCCCTTCTGTCAGGTCCTCCTGACCCCCTCTGGCACCGCATGCCTCCAGATCCTCCTGGACCTCTGCCAGACGAACGCTCCAACGCTCCCCGGCCTGCTGAGCGCTCCTACGCTCCCCAATCTGCTGAGCGCTCCTACGCTCCTCGATCCGCTGAGCGCTCCTACGCTCCTCGATCCGCTGAGCGCTCCTACGCTCCTCTTCCTGCTGGGCGATTTCACGCTCCTTCCTCCGGCAGGCCAACGTTCTGCTCACCTGAGCATCCCACAACCGCTCCCCTTCACGGAGCTCTCTCTCCATCTCACGTTCCGACGCCATCGCCTCTCCGGAAGCATCCGGGACTCCCACCTGGTCCAAAGTGGTCCATTCCCACTCCTCAACTCTCCGGACTTCGTCAGGATCTACCACAAACTGATCCAAATACGCTTCTTGCTTCCAAGCCAACCTCTCCATTGCTGGGATAGTTGAAAAGGGGCTTTAGCTTCTGTAACGACTCTCCAACACACGGTAGGGATCACACGAAGATGTTTTCTTGGTCCAACACGATTTTATTGAAGGTACGAGACATGTGAAGCTAAAGCACCGGCCCGCCACCCAAACACACCTTTTATACCCCCATAGCCCCTCCCCTACCCATGCAACATCTGGGCAGGGTTACATCAGCCCCAAGTGAGTCAGCAATCCCAGTAATCCACAGGGCATGACCCCAGGGGTCACAAAGTCAGTGTCACCGGTCCCAATGTCCAATGTCCTTGCTTGGAGGAGTTACCTCACTTCCCTCTCAAACACCTGGAAGTTGCATCACTCCCAGTCTGACTCAACAGTCTGAATGAATCTGGGACAAAGGTCATCCCGAAGCTAAAGTGAAGGTCGCTGCTGCCTCATGACAGGCTTGGAACCTGGACTTCATCCAAGCTCAGGTTTCCCAATCCTGACACCTGTGAACTTTCAAGATCAGAGCATGGAAAGACATAACTATAGCAGCAGAGTTGAAGGATATACATCGCAAACAGTGGTAACAAATACAATCTTTACCCAACACGTTTTGGAAACAATGGAGAAGAGAATATCTACCACTGTTTCCAAAAAAGAACCAAATGAGAGTGAGTTCAAGATAATCTATGAACAGGAGACATAGTTCTGATGCAAGAAAGTGACACTCCCAGAAGGAATAGGCCATTAGCAGAGATAGTTCAAGTAATTCCAGGTAAAAATCACGAGGCGCACTAGGCTAATGTAAAAACAACAAAGGCAACAGGATCCAGAGTCTTTGAAGGATCAGTCATGGTCCTTGTTTTAGTATTTCATAAGTAGAAATCTATATGTTAGAATAGTTATTGTCTGTATTAGATTAGTTATTATTTTTAATAAGTGGTAAAACTTATTGATACGTTTTAGATGGGGAGTGTTGTGCCCCATGAAAACCATCGCTGTTTACCCCTAGTTAAGCCCTTTTTAATTAGAGGGATTAATATTTTATGTACAGTTTCTGGAGTGGGGTCAGTCTAGACAGCCTCTTTGCATTTGAAGCCTCCCTCACCCTGCCCATTTAAGAATCCCTTCATGGGTGGACTCTCGGGCAAGTTACTTCTGGAAGAATCAGCCTCTTCATGGCTGAAAGGTGAAAAGACAGGAAGGCCAATTGGAGTTGTATTCAAATTCAGTCAGAGCTGTATTCATGTCCAGTCGGAGTTAAATATTGAGACCATCTTAGAGACAGTTCAAGAAAGAGACAATAAGAAGAAATAAAGATTCAAGAGCCTCAGTTTGGCTAGAAATGTGTATATCTGTCAAATACTTTACCTCTCCTCATAACTCAGGAGGAGATAAAGTCTAAAATTCTTGCTAGTTAGTAAATTCTTGTTTGATTGTGCTGCTATATTGGAAAAGTCAGGATTTTTAGTATCATATATACTCAGATACAAGTTAATGTTATATATATATATATATATATATATATATATATATATATATATGTCTTGGGGCCAGAGTTATAGCTATAGATGTGACCCTTGAATACATTGAGACCATTCCTCAGAGAGGGGAAAGCATTTAAAGGTCAGCTGCCCCTTTCCACTGCCATTTCTGGCAATTGATAAAAGCCAGAAGTGTTACCATGGTGGAGAAAGAACAGGGGATCAGTTCTTATTTTACATGTTTGGAATAGACTAAGCTCTTGCCGTTTGCCATTCTACATATTATTTGTAAAGACTCTCCAACACTCGGTAAGGATCACGCGTAGATTGAAGCACGGTCCAACACGCATTTTTATTGTAGGTGGTACGACACATGTGAAGCAAAAGCACCGACCCGCCACCCAAACACACCTTATATACCCTGAGCTCCTCCCCATTGCCCATGCAATGTCAAGCAGGGGTTGCACCATATCCGGGTGATTCAGCATATCCCATAGTCCGAAGGATGTGACCTCATGGGTCCATGAGTCAGCGTTATGAGTCCAATTGTCCAATGTCAGGCTCGAAGGAGTTTGCCTCACTTCCTCCATGGCCCACACATCTGGAAGTTACGTCACTCCCACTTGACTCAGCACAGTCTCTATGTAACTGGAGCCAAGGTCACCAAAGACCTGGGGCAAAGGTCGGTGCAATCTCATGGCAGGTTGGGAGCCTGAACTTCTCCCAAGCTCAGGTCTCCCAGTCCTGACATAACGGCCTCCTCCACCACGTCCTCCCCCTAGAAAACAAAACACCATTCAATCCGGAGGAGGAAAGGGCCCCACATATTTCTTTAACAGACTACAGTGAAACGTGGGATGAACCTTCCCTAAACTCTTGGGCAACAGAAGGGTATATGAGACCTTATTCACCGCTTTCTCAATTCTAAAAGGCCCAATATATTTCAAACAACTTGTAGAACGTTGTGCCTTTCCCAAAGCATCCGCCACCTCCTTCCAGTCCTCCCGGGCTCGTATCTTCCATTCCACCCTCTCCTCCCCTCCCAACTCCAATAGCTGGGGCAAAGGCCACCTCCTGACCATAGACTACCTCAAAGGGAGACTTCCCAGTGGAAGAATGCACCGAGCTGTTATAAGCCATCTCAGCATAAGGCAATAGATCAGACCAATTATTTTGCTCCTTGTTGCTGAAAATACGTAGATAAGACCCTAACGATTTTTGCGTTCTCTCCACGCCCCCATTGCAGCAAGGATGATAAGAGGTCGTAGGACGCCTCTGAGCCCCCAACATCTCCAAAATCGCTCCCAAAATTGAGCAGTAAATTGAACTCCACGATCACTTAAAACTTGCTCCGGGCACCCATGCAAATGGTACACATGCCTCACATACAACTCAGCCAATCTCTCTGCAGAAGGCAGTCCCTTTAACGGAATAAAATGGGCCT
>JARBWK010001555.1:0-18518 GCA_030556195.1 Anolis apletophallus | reverse complement strand
TTTTTCCCGATTCTCTGGCAAATGCGGCTGGCTACCAGTGAGTCTCTACTTAAGTAGACCCCGCTCCAACACCTGAACGGTATTTATCTAAGTAACTCACTAATTGGAGTTCTCATTTAATCCGATTAGGAATCCTCGCTTTTGAGTTTTAATATCAAAATACTCTGCTCTTCTCAAATATAAATCTACATCACCATGATAAGACAGACAACTGTACATAGATAGAGGTATATTTCCTATCTTAGAGGCTGTGCTTGGTTCTGGCCACGGGGGCTGTCACTCCATCTTTCCCTGCCGAAGACCTTTGATCGTAAACTTCCTCCTTGATCAAATCACTGGCATTTTTTCTTGCATTTCCTTATGGGTGCCTTAAATACCCCCCCCCCTTTAAGTGGTACCTATTTATCTACTCACATTTTGCTTTCAAGCTGCTAGGGAGGCAGAAGCTGGGCTACAGGCCAGGAACTCACCCTGACTCGGACTTCAAACTGTCAACCTCTTTTTTGGTATAAATTTTTATTTCAAAGTTTTCATATACACAAACAATAAAAACACACATCCTACCTAAGATATATAAGTAAGGGAAAATAAGGAAAAGAAGAAACTGACAAAGGGAAAATAACATAGGAGGAAAAAGTTTAGGGAAAAGGGAAAGGGATAGGGGATCTGTAACTTCCAAATAATCATTTCAGCGTCCATCTCCGATAACACAAATATTCAGTTTTACATTTCTTTTCAAACTGCTTTCTCCCTCCTGTATTTTCTTTCTCTGTTCCCTATAAATCTTTCCTCCAGTGAAATAGAGTTTTAAACTAGAAATTATATGCCGTCGCACCAGGCGCCTTTGAAAATAAACTGCGATGTGCTTCCTATAAGCCTGGTGGACTGCAGGATGCCTACTTGAGAAGCTCAGGGGTCCAGCAACCCAAAAACCACTCCAGGTTAAAGTTGAAGAACAAATAGTTTATTCAGCTACAAAGTCTTTGAAGGACTTGGCACAAAGCTTAACGGTTGCAAAAATACAAAACGAGGATAAGATGAAAATTCCCTGGGTTGTGACTAAGACTGAGAAGTCTCCTTTGCTCCCTCAAATGGCAAGGAAATCTGAAGATATTCCTCACCTGACCCTAGGTTACTGAATAGAAGGAACTACGCCTTCCCTATCTATGCCTAGAGCCAGTCCGAAGGCGAACCGGTGCTGGAATGGCAGTTAGACAACTACAATATACAACAAGCAGTGCTAATCACAGCAGGGTATCATTAGCCTATCTAACTCCAGCGGTCAAGCAATTGGTCGTTCATTCATTCAGTACTTACGGGCCTATACACAGCTAACCTGACTGGCCAAGCATATCTGAGCTCTTCTCCTGTGTAAGAAGGACTAAAGAGATCTCAAAATGGAGAACTCATCCCCAGGGAAAAGGGGCGGGCCTCAAACCAAAGGGATACATTTGCAAGGCTCAGCAGCAAGCTTTGCAAAACTGGCTGCAAACCTGTAAATGATTAACTAACAGGGTGCCAGTGGGTCTATGGCAACCCTAAAGGAAAATGCAAAAGGAAGCTGCCATCAGAACTGGGAGCAACACAAAACAGGTGTCTGGAAGACGGAACAATGTATGTTTGTATTTTATTTTGGAGTAGCCATCCCCTGCCATGCGTTGCTATGGCCCAGTCTGTGTTTATGTGTTTTGTGTGTGTATATATGTGTATACGTGTATATATGTGGTTTTGCTCATGCGTTGTAATGTATTTTAATTTTTTGGCTTTTAAGTCTCCTTTCCTGTGTTTTTCAGTGTTTTTATGAGTGATAGTCACTCGTTGGCCAGATAGGTGTATTGTGTCCAAATTTGGTGCCAATTCATCCAGTGGTTTTTGAGTAATGTTAGTCCCACAAACGAACATTACATTTTTATTTATATAGATTTATTATGCTTAGTTAGAATACAGTTGTAGCTTAATGAGATGCAATGTGTAGTTAGTTATAGCTGTTGTTTCATGTGTTGTCGAAGACTTTTATGGCTGGAATCACTGGGTTGCTGTGAATTTTCTGGGCTACTGAGACCTTTTCTTATTAACCACAAATGGGTTTTGAGATCTCCTCTTAGTTTCTACTTTTTAACAAAAAGGAAGTTGCCATTTCCAATACGGCTGGGCCTTGGGGACATGTTGGCAGGTCAGCGGTCAGACCCTGGGCTCCTAAGTGTTAAAAGAAGGAAGGAAGCTTAACTTTCTTTAGAGTCACGAGGGATGGGAATTCTTCCTCTGATGTAATGTTGGGAAAATATACAACTCTCCCTCTAGATTTCTGTGGGCCTAAGGTCAAGGAATCTGTCATGCCCCCCAACCCACAGTGACCCCTTATTTCCCCAACATACACACAGAGAGAAAACTAGAGCAGAGTTTGCATCTTCCATCAAGATTGTGAGTTTAGCACAACCCATACAGTTGATGCTGTGCCAAAGATGAGAGATGGCATCCAGGCACCAAGGTGGTAACAATCTAGCGAATGTTTTCCCAAATGTTGGTCTTCCAAGCAGTTGAAATTTCAAGTCCCAAAAGTCCAAGCTTGGCCAACTAAGGATTTCTGAAAGCTGAAGTTAAAAACATCTGGAGGTTGGGAAACACTAATTTGGAACAGTTCTCAATGTTGGTCCTGCAGATGTTTTAGTACAGCTCTCAGAATCCCCAACTAGTCGCAGCATTCTGGGAGCTGAAGTCCAAAACATCTGGAGGACTCGAAGCTAAGAATCTAAGAATAGAGAGCATGCATTCTCAACCCGATGCCTTCCATACATATTGAATAGCAACTCTGCATTCCTGACAGTTGATCAACTAGAATTGACTCAAAGTCCAAAATATCTGGAGATCATCATTTGGGTGGAAGCTGGTCTCTGTTGCACCTCAGTAGGAGTTTACCTTGCTCACAGCACTCACCCCAAAACCAGACATGGTAATGATCAGTTTATTGATAAAACAAATATAAGAAATAATAATAATACTTCTTTATTTATATACCCCTCTATCTCCCCCAGGGCAGTGTTTTTCAACCTTTTTTGAGTCGCGGCACATTTTTTACATTTACAAAATCCTGCGGCACACCACCAACCAAAATGACACAAAATGACACTCTAACACAGTAATACATATAGTCAATATGTTTTAAATGTATTTATACACTCAGTGTGAAACCTGGGCCTGTTTCAATGAACACAACATAGATATCCTGACAGGAATGGCAGAAAGACACACACGAAGGTCTTGCTCAATTTATAGTTAACACACAATCAAAGAGCATCCTGAACTCTTGCAACAATGGAATAGAACCAAACTTGGCATATTGAACTCTCATTATCAACAGAAAGTACTGAAAGGGCTTGCTTGGGAATTGACCTTGAGTTTGGAAGTTGTAGTTCACCGACACCCAGAGAGCACTGTGGACTCAAACAATGTTATGTTATGTTGTTGTTTGTTTTCTATCCAGAATCACAATGTTGGAAGGAGGCTCACCACTTTAAGGTCCCTAAAACAGGCATGGGAAAACTTCAGCCCTCTGGGTGCTTTGGACTTCAGCTCCCACCATTCCTAACAGCCTGAGGCCCTTTCCTGCTTAAGTGGCTGGGGGGGGGGGAGAGCCTGAGGCTGCTAGGAATGGTAGGAGTTGGAGTCCAAAACACCTGGAAGGTCCAAGTTTGCCCATGCCAGCTTTCGACAGAGACCTCTTCCTCCCCTTCCCCTTAGCGCCCTTTCTTCCACCTCCTGCCGAACACTTACTTTTTCTTCTCCACTTGGGCTCCCTTCTTCAGGAGGGGAGGGGGGAGGGAGGAAGACGTGACCCGTGTCGGTGCTACTGCGCAGACTCGCCCCACGTCTTCCTCCCTCCCCTCTCCCCTCCTGAACACGCTCACGCTGCCCCCTCGGATCGAAATGGCGGTAGCATGAGCAAAGCTAGGCAAAGCGAGGAGAGCGAGGCTGGGAAGAAGGGAGCCCGAGTGGAGAAAAAAAAGTGTTCGGCAGGAGGGGGAAGAAAGGGTATTGGAGGTTCCAATTTCCCACGGCACACCTGATGATCGCTCACGGCACACTAAGAATATTGTATATTGATTATCCTGTTTGTTTCTAGTCAGTTGTTGCAACTGTCCCCGGTTTGTGTTCGGCTAATGCAAAGAAAACACGGGACCAGGGGATGGATAAAGTGCAAAGACTGAACCCAACAAGGGCCATAATGGGGCCTTGTGATACTCATTTCCAGGGCCTATTCAAGAACTAAAAATGGTCTGGGCCATAGGCACCTTAAGCAAATAATAGGGTAAAAATCCAAGTGTGAATAAAGAAAGTAAGTCCCAAAGGCAATAGGCAAATCCAAAAAACAAGAGTTAAAACATGAAGATTAATCCAGGAAACAAGGAACAAAACAAGAGCATGAACCCGTTGCTTGATCTAAAACCCTAATAGCTCTCTCCCTAATTTAAGGGCTGCAAAACATGAACACATTCCTTTGACCTTGAGAGGCCTGCTTCTGCTGCTTTTTCAAATGGCTTTTCTTGCAAGTTGCGCCTGAATTTCGGCCCCATCAGAAGAAACCTGGTATCTCTGTCTAAGCCAGTGCTTCTCAACCTTCCTAATGCTGCGACCCCTTAATACAGTTATTCATGTTGTGGTGACCCCTAACCATAACATTATTTTCATTGCTACTTCATCACTGTATTTGGGGAGGGGTGGGTGGGTTGATTTTGTCATTTGGAAGTTGTAGTTGCTGGGATTTATAGTTCACCTGCAATCAAAGAGCATTTTGAACTCACCAACAATGGAATTGAACCAAATTTGGAACACAAAACTCCCATGACCTACAGCAAATACTGGAAGGGTTTGATGGGCATTGACCTTGAGTTTGGGAGTTGTAGTTCACCTACATCCAGAGAGCACTATAGACTCAACAATGATGGATCTGGACCAAACCTGGCCTGAATACTCAATATGCCCAAATGTGAACACTGGTGGAGTTTGGTTGGAAATAGACCTTGACATTTGGGAGTTGTAGTTGCTGGGATTTATAGTTCATCTACAATCAAAGAGCCCCTTGCACCCTAGCAATGATAGAATTGGGTCAAACTTCCTACACAGAACCCTCATGCCTTGAAGGAACTAGCTGGCGTGAGCCTCCATCCAACCTCACACATTCTCCCTCACCCACACATGCGCATCATGCTGCCATGCGCCAAGCACGCCTGCTCTCCCATCCCCGCTTGGAGTCTCAGAATCAGGAGGCCTGCCAATCACAGCAGAGAGAGCTTTAGGTGGGAGAATTCGCAGTCTGTTTGCAAAAGAAAGATAAGAAAAAGCAGAGAGATCTTCAACCTTCTCTGCCAAAGGGCTTCCTAAGACCAGCAGAAATACATGTTTTCTGATGGTCTTTGGCGACCCATCTGAAACCCTCTTGCGACCCCCCAGGGGGTCCCGACCCCCAGGTTGAGAAACACTGGTCTAAGCCAACTGCTTCCTCAGATGTGCTAATGCTATCCTCTCCTCCAAATCAGTTTCACTCTCACACTTTGACTCAGCCACAGCATCTTGTTCCAAAAAACCCTCCGTTCTTTCAGCTGGAGAACCATCTTGTTCTAAGACTCTGTCTGGGCACCCACAGACCCATCGAGCCTTGCACCCCCAAACCCATCTTCATCAGCTGGCATATCTGGACTTTTTACTCAGAAAAGGTCATCTACTAGGATATGTCCTTCCATGTTCAAGTAGACTTTGGAATGAATCTTAATCACGAAACCAGACTTAACATCCAGACAGTGAATAGAAATAAAAAATGTTAAAAACCAGCATGAGCTTCAAGTGGAGACAAGGAAAAAGAAATGAAGGTCACGACAAGGGTGCATTCGTTGAGGGAACTATGTAAAGTGGTATATATTTAGAATCAAATTCCTTCTCGGAAGCTATAATTAATAGCCTTCTATCTATCTATTTTAGGGATTTGCGTCACTACGGAGATTGGATGGGTACCCCAGAGAGATTATTTAATTATATTTTCAAAGTGGAATTGGACTGTATTTATATAGCAATCAATAAGCAAGGAAATGCCGCGGAAGATATTGAAAAATGCAGGTGTACGGGATTTGGCAGGACTGTGTTTTTTAAAAGTGTATTGTGAACTGGGGATAGATAGATAGATAGATAGATAGATAGATAGATAGATAGATAGATAGGAGGAACAAAGGGGAATTTTTTTTTGCATTTGAGCTATCATATTACTGTTAAATACAAATTAAAACCTAATTAAAATTATATTTAAAACCTAGGGGGGATAAGCAAACAAATCCTGCAACGAATGTGTCTGGGATCTCCATCAAGGAATGTGTTTCTGTTGAAGAGAAGCCAGGACAGACGGCCAGCCAGACATCTGACTCTCATGTTGAACTCCTAAACATTCATGATTTATTTGTCAATTGCATTTTTAGCCTGCTCCGAGTAAGTCGCAGGAACTCATTTTGAGCCTAGAGCCAGTAAGTTGTGTGCACTCTTTCCCAAATACCCAGAACAAGCCTCTCAATGTTGTGTTTACTCACAATGCCATGTAATTTAAATACATGTTTGTTTATTTATTTTGTATCCCATAATACAAAATATTATAGCGGTTGCTTCAGTAAGCAAGTTCACTGAGCTGCTGAACTTGCTTACTGAAAGGTTGCAGGTTCGAATCTTTTACTTAGAAGATAGCTCAAAGAAGCTAGGCATGGTTAGGTTTGCCAGAATGCTCGTAAAATCGGAATGAATTCGTATTAAATTGACTTTTGAAGCGGTTTTGAAGCGATGTAAGCCACCTGGAAGTGAATTTGCCATTTCGAAGCCACCGCCGCCATTTTCGGAAAGGAATTGCCGGATTTCCCTTCCCTGGCCTTCCCTTCCGTGTGTGGCAATTGCGCCACTTCTGACGCGGAGGGAAAGACCTCCGTGTCCAAACTGGGTGTTTAATCCAGTTTGGACACATATCTCCTTCCCTCCGCGTTAGACCTGGGGTGAGAGCCACACACAGCTCTTGCTTCAGTTCTGACGCAGAGGGAAGGACATCCGCTTCCAAACTGGGTGTTTAACCAGTGCTGTTTCTTTCCTACTGACAGTGCTGTTTCTTTCATACTGCACATGCATGTCCGCCATTAACGAAGCCATTCCGAAATTTCCGAATTAATTCCAAAAATTCTGAATTTTTTAAAAGAAAATTTCGGAAGTCAATGAGATTCGAAGCGCCAACATCCCCTACATCCGGAATAAGTTTTGAACCTTTTTTTAAAATATCAACCAGGCCTACTAGTTAGCTCTAAGAACCTTTCCTATCAAGAATGGATTTCTTTTATCTTTAACAAACATATTCTTTTCATCCTATGAAACTGTGGATCTGCAATCCTGTCCCATCCTGTTGAATGGAAACCAATCCTTGCTCACTTCACGTAAGCTTCTGCTGGTTATGAACTGTGCTTCTGGCACTCAGCTATATTTTTATGGAATCACCCCAAGTGAGTGCTATTTTGAGCCTAACAGCTCCTGATTCCCAACAGTGACTACAAATGTATAGGTGACTCTGGCCCGGATTAACACTTTTTTGCGCCCTAGGCCAGAGTTTGGAATTATGCCCCCTTTAAGCCAACCTCCTGCCACCTCCAAGGCCCCCATTCCCACCGGCTGGAAAGCTCCGCTGTGCTCTGAAGGTCTCCTCGGGAGTCGGGAGGCTTGGGGAGAGCGCAGCAAGTGCAAACTCACTCCAAAGGCGCACACGAGAGAGAGAGAGAGCCCGAGAGAGAGATAGCGTGCGAGAGCGAGAGCAAGAGCAAGAGAGAGAGAGCGTGAGAAAGAGAGCGAGAGAGAGAGCACGCGCAAGAGAGAGAGCCCGAGAGAGAGAGAGTGAGAGAGAGCGCAAGAGAGAGCAAGAGACGGAGGGGACGGAGCAGAGACTTTGCTGGGAGAAGAAGCAAGGAGGGGCATGAGAAAGGGGAAAGACCAGTTTTGGGTTTTTGGTCCGTGTTCTGCCCCCCTCGGTTTGCGCCCCTAGGCCATGGCCTCGCTGGCTTTATGGGTAATCTGGGCATGAGGTGACTTGAAGTCACATAAACACACAAATCCATATATTCTGATGGTAACTTATTTATTCACTTTCAAAAGTTGCTCAAAAGTTTAAAAGTGGCCTCAGGGAGTCAATCCCCATTTCGTGGAAGCTGAAATCCAAAAGAAGAGAAACTTCCAAGTTTTGTCCTGAACTTCAGGAAATGAAACAGCAAGAGACAAGTTTTTTTAAAGGGTAAATGATGGAGAGGAGGAAAGATTAAACACAAGCGTTGCCAGGCCTGGGTCTCCTCCACCAAACAGCTTGTTGTCTTTGCCCAAAACACAACCAGAACTCAGAAGACAGAAATGATCACCGGGCCTCTTGAATCCCAGTCCTTGAGTGCTTCGGTGTTTTGGAGAGCGGCTTTGAAATCCAATCCATTTCCTAGAACTGGAAATGAAGAATTAATCCTGGAGCTGTAAAAATAACATCCTGCACGGGAGAATTAATGGAAACAAGTCCCAGACCAGCCAGCAGAACACTTTCATCCTCCGTTTTAATTTGAGGGTTTATTTTGGACCAAATGCTAGAAGTGTGTGCTCTTTTCTTCTCCTCCCCTCCCCACCTTTACTTTCTTTGTTTCCAATGCACACATGACAGTTGCAATAAATTAGAATGTTTTGCTGTTTGAACTCTTAGCAAAACATTCTCCTCCGATCCTTTCTTTCTGCCACTTCAGGCAGTTCATGGCCAAAGGCAATTCAGATCTGGGCAGATTTGGGGAACATGTGCTCAAAACATGTTTCAGCTACTGACCTCACCAACCAAACACATGCAGCTAAAAATAAAACATGAGATGGCAGAGCGAGACAAATGGGAGCCCACATTCTTGCTTGGGAAAGGGAAGAGACAGCGACGTCTCAGATCTGTGTTTACTATAGGAAGATAAAATCAAATGTCAAATTTGCTGAATGGAGATTGACTCTACCTTCGTTCTTCCGGACAGTAAATTATCTCTCTTTTTGAATCCTCTTGTGCTAGTTTTGCAGGGTTCTCCCTCCAGGATTTTAAACTCTTACCATTTAGGTTATTGTCATTAAAAAGTAAACCCACTTGGACCATGGCAGCAAACCAAACCCACAGACTTTTCCTTAATCTACCACACATTTATTTAATTCACTTAAAGAGTGGTTTGAAGATCCTGACATCATTCTCCCAGCAGTCCAGCAAAGTTTCGTTCTAGGAATGGGAGGTGGCCCTAAATCAGGGGTGGGCAATTATTTTTTCCAAGGGACCACACGAGAGCCAAAAAATATTATGGAGGGCCGCACCTAAAGGCGGAACTGCATTCTAATCTACATAATTTATTTAATTATTTATTTACTTACTATATTTACTATATATTACACATCATTAATATTAACATATTAATATATCAAAAATATTCATATATTTTTAGTATTAATATCATAATTATTATATTATAGTATATATATAGACATTATAATATATTGAAATTATAATATAATATAACATTATATTATATTATATTATTTATTATATTATTATAATAAAATTATTATAAAATAATAATAAAAACCACTAAAATAAAATGAAATGAAATTCAAGAAGACAAGGTGTGAACCGAGATGGAGGCTGACATCCTCAAGAGAGGAAGGATCCCAAGATAGAATGGCCCAGATGATGACAAAGCAGACCCAGCTGCCGCCACAGCAGAACAGAACAGAGCAGAGCAGAGCAGCAGACGATCGGAGGCTGCAGGCCTCCGCCCGCTCTCGCCCCCAGCCGCTCCGTCAGAGGCGTTCCCGATTGACTGATCGCCCTGCCATGGAGTACCTGCCATCCCGGCTTTGGAGTGCCTGCTATCCCGGGAGGTGATCCGGGCCTGCAGCGGGAGCAGTCGGCGACCTGCGGCGGCTGATCGCCCTGGAGACCCGAAAGATGATCAAGACTTCCGGTCACCAGGGCAATCAGCCACCACAGGTCGCCGACTGCTCCTGTTGCAGGACCGGATTGTCTCCCGGGATGGCAGGCACTCCAAAGCCGCCGCTCCTCCAATTGTTCTCCAGAGCGGCGGGCTGTCTGCCAACGCAGGCCCCACAGCCCGTGATGGAATGGCGGCGGCAGTAGCCCTTCCTCTTGCAGAAATGGCCCCGCCCCGGACACCCTTCTCCCCGAGCCGGTCAGAATTGGCCAGCGGGCCACGTCCGGCCCGTGGGCTGTAAGATGCCCAGGTCTGCCCTAGATCCATGTCATATTATGCATTTATAGGGTGCACCTGAACAACAGAATGTAAGCCATTTGATACCATCATGACTACTATGGCTCAGTGCTATGGAATCCTGGGATTTGCAGTCTGCTGGGGCACCAGCACTCTTTGGCAGGGAATGCTAAAGCCACTGTGAAACTACGTCTCCCAAATTTCCATAGCAATGAGCCATTGCAATTAAAGTGATGCCAGGCTGCATTAATTCCAAAGTTTAGATCTGGAGTTTAGTGTTATTGTGGCCGAACAATTTAGGATAGCCTGGCCCATAGGGGGCAGAGGCCCAGAAGTACCCCTAAAGTGAGGATTTCAGCAAAAACCTCAGGTGAGTTTTAAAAAGCAACCTAAAAATCCCTTTCCCAAATGATCTCACCAAAGAAGTCCAGAAGAAGATTCCACTGAAGTTTTTATTCTTGTCAGCTGAGAAGGATGACCACTGCATATTCCTTGTTGCAAAGCAGTCATAAAGTTACATTCAAAACATATGCCATTGTGGGTGGGGATAAAATTGTAAGGAGGTCAGACATTTATACAGGGGGGTTGGAATCTTAGGTTCACATTTAACATTAAATTGGCTGTTTTGGAAAGAGAAGGAAGCAGCAAAGAAAGGCACAATTTGTCCCTCTGCTGCTCTTTCTTTCTCTTTGCTTCTGAGTTGCCCCTGTTGTCTCCTTGTAGAGATATCAACTAGGACTGTGGATAAGGAGGTCCATGCCTGGCAAGCATCCGCTAATCCAGATCCGCAAGGGTTGAAAGCAAAGCTACTGAGGTTTATTGATATTTGGTCAAAAAGGATGCAAGTGCAAGCAGCACGCTTCAAAAGGAACAAGCACAAATTCATAGTAAAACACAAGACATTGTATGTAGTTCTGACAACTATTCAGAGTTCCTGCTTCCTCTTCTGATTGGCTGAAAGGTGATTGTGTGCAGGGATTGGCCAGGGATTCCCCTGACATCACAGTCAGAAGGAGAAGGAGGAGATCCCTGTGGCAGGAAGGAGAACAGCTAATGGTTGGTCAGTTCAAAGACCCCGTCCATGACAGAGACACCCATGTGGAGGGCATGAAACAAAGGGAAGTGGTGATATGGGTATGCAGATGATCTTCTTGATTAACTTAATCTGCAGAGACTAACAACAACAACAACACTTTATTTACACTCCGCCCTTCTCACCTTGAAGGGGACTCAGGGTGGATCACAAGTACACATACACGGCAAACATTCAATGCCATTTGCATAGACATACACAGTACACAGATAGAACAAAGTTTTTTGTTTCGTCCCACAGGGGGTGCTGTCGCTCCATCCTCTATGACGAAGAGCTTTCAGGACTTCCGCATTCCAGCATTTTCTGATCTTTTTCTTTATGGCATTGTAAAACACCTCCCCTGCTTTTTAGCGGTACCTAATTTTTCTAACTACAGCTAAAGCTATTTTCAAACTGCTTAGGTAAACAGTGGGCAGGGCTGATGGTTGGCTGCCCATGCCAACCAGGGGTTCGAACTTGCAGCCTTTCGGTTGATAGATCTTTTCCCTGCTGCTGATTTTACAGCTGTGCTAAACCTCCGGTCCCTAAGGTCCAAGACCCAAAAGACAAAGGGTACAAGACCCAAAAGACAAAGGGTGACAATGCTAAACAATCTGGGACTCAGTTGCCTATTTAGAAGACTAATATATTCATGTTAGCGCCGGAAGGAGACTGCCCCTGGAGGACTGGAGCACCGGAAGGAGCCCACCCCTGGGGAATTGGAACGCCGGAAGGAGCCCGCCCCTAGAGGACTGGAGTGCCGGAAGGAGCCCACCCCTGGGGAATTGGAACGCCGGAAGGAGCCCACCCCTGGAGGACTGGAGCGCCGGAAGGAGCCCACCCCTGGAGGACTGGAGCGCCGGAAGGAGCCCACCCCTGGGGAATTGGAACGCCGGAAGGAGCCCGCCCCTGGAGGACTGGAGCGCCGGAAGGAGCCCACCCCTGGAGGACTGGAGCGCCAGAAGGAGCCCGCCTCTGGAGGACTGGAGCGCCGGAAGGAGCCCGCCCCTGGAGGACTGGAGTGCCGGAAGGAGCCCGCCCCTGGGGAATTGGAACGCCGGAAGGAGCCTGCCCCTGTAGGACTGGAGCGCCGGAAGGAGCCCGCCCCTGGGGAATTGGAACGCCGGAAGGAGCCCGCCCCTGGAGGACTGGAGCGCCAGAAGGAGCCCACCCCTGGAGGAATGGAGTGCCGGAAGGAGCCCACCCCTGGGGAATTGGAACGCCGGAAGGAGCCCGCCCCTGGAGGACTGGAGCGCCGGAAGGAGCCCGCCCCTGGAGGACTGGAGCGCCGGAAGGAGCCCACCCCTGGAGGACTGGAGCGCCGGAAGGAGCCCACCCCTGGGGAATTGGAACGCCGGAACGAGCCCGCCCCTGGAGGACTGGAGCGCCGGAAGGAGCCCACCCCTGGAGGACTGGAGCGCCGGAAGTAGCCCACCCCTGGGGAATTGGAATGCCAGATGGAGCCCACCCCTGGAGGACTGGAGCGCTGGAAGGAGCCCACCCCTGGGGAATTGGAACGCCGGAAGGAGCCCGCCCCTGGAGGACTGGAGCGCCGGAAGGAGCCCGCCCCTGGAGGACTGGAGCGCCGGAAGGAGCCCACCCCTGGAGGACTGGAGCGCCAGAAGGAGCCCGCCCCTGGAGGACTAGAGCGCCGGCGGACCTGTGGTTGATCGGCCCTGTATCTCTTTCTCCCTCCCTCCTTGTGTTATTGTATAGTGTATTGTGTGTTCCTTTGTGTATTGTACTTTTCGCTTTTATGCTTCTTGTGAACCGCCCTGAGCCTCCGGGGAGTGGCGGGTTAGAAGTCATAATTAAAACAAAAACAAAAACAAATGTTTGTTTTGCCTTGTCTTCAGTGGGACTGAATAGTCTAATCATGTCTAAACAGGGAAACACCTTAAGGATAGAATCACAGAATCATAGAGTTGGAAGAGACTTTGTGGGCCATCCAGTCCAACCCCCTGCCAAGAAGCAGGAATATCTCATTCATCTGGTTCACATCTGTACACAAAGGGTTTGACTTTATCTGGCTTTGGAGATCACTAGAATATATATATATCTATATATATAAAGGAGACACGGTCGTGCATTGACGATCATAGACAACTAAACCATGCCATGCAGAAGCACAAAACTAGACAGCCCATAGAACCATAACCCCTCGGTACCAACTAGGCCCAAAAACCAGACCCTAGGTACCTCCCAACACCCCCAAAAACGAGCCCCAAAAAACCGCCAAGGGAATTCCCATCCCAGCCTCTTTCGCTGCCAGCGAACGCTTAGAACGTTCGTGCATGGCAGCCAACACTCACCCGCCTCCTCCTCCTCAGGAACAGCGGGCGGGACAGCGGCGGGGCGCCGTGGGATGGAGGAAGGGGCCGGGCTAAGGAGAAACCGAGCCGGCTTCTCCTTAGCCCTCCTCCTCCCTCCTCCATCCACGGCACGGCCGCCGCTCGGGACAGGGGGGGCCGTTCCGTGGCTGCTGCGTGGGGGGGGGGAAGGAGAAGCCGAGCCGGCTTCTCCTTAGCCCCTCCCCCTCCCTCCATCCACGGCACAGCCGCCGCTTTTCCGGGACAGCGGGGGCCGTGCCGTGGATGCAGCGAGGGGGAAGGAGAAGCCGAGCCGGCTTCTCCTTAGCCCCTCCCCCTCCCTCCCTCCATCCACGGCACGGCCGCCGCTTTTCCGGGACAGCGGGGGCCGTGCCGTGGATGCAGCGGGGGGGGGGGGCAAAGGAGAAGCCGAGCCGGCTTCTCCTTAGCCCCTCCCCCTCCCTCCATCCACGGCACGGCCCCCGCTTCCGGGACAGTGGGGGCCGTGCCGTGGATGCAGCGAGGGGGAAGGAGAAGCCGAGTCGGCTTCTCCTTAGCCCCTCCTCCTCCCTCCCCTCCATCCACGGCACGGCCGCCGCTTCCGGGACAGCGGGGCCGTGCCGTGATGCAGCGAGGGGGAAGGAGAAGCCGAGCCGGCTTCTCCTTAGCCCCTCCTCCTCCCTCCTCCATCCACGGCACGGTCGCCGCTCGGGGAGCGGGGGCCGTGATGCAGCGAGGGGGGGGAGGAGAAGCCGAGCCGGCTTCTCCTTAGCCCCCCCCCTCGCTGCATCCACGGCACGGCCCCCGCTGTCCCGGAAAAGGGCACAACAACGTGTGCCGGGCTCAGCTAGTATATATATATATATATATATATATATATATATATATATATATATCTGTATCTGTATACCTTTATAAAACGGAATGTTTGTATGTGTGTATGCGGAGATGCGGAGATGTGTGTATGCGGAGGGCGGAAGGGCGGATATGTGGCAGCCACTTTCACAGGCCAGGAAGGATATGTGGCAGCATTATTTGCATAAACGACTCCCATTGGCCAGCCACGAACATTCAGAGACTCTAAAGTGCCAGAGGGAGGTAAGGAAAAGCCCTGAGGCAGTCAGGCATGGTGGGAGTTTAAGTCCAAAACACTTTGCAGCTCCCAGCCCCTAACAATGAGACAACAAAACCAAACTTGGCACACAGAACCCCCAAGACCCGCTTTACGTCTTGGTGCATTTTGAGGGAGGCTGGGCCATGGATAGGCCAGCATTCCAACATCCCAAATCTCAAAGGTGCCAGACAGAGTTCTTTACAAAAGGCTTCCTTCAGCTGATTTTACAAACTAGGCCTCAGCCTGTATTGACAGTAAGGCTTCCTCAACTTGATTTTCGATACTAGGCCTCAGCTTGAATTCACAGTAAGGCTTCCTCAAGTTGATTCTCCTGACTAGGCCTCAGCCTGAATTGACAGAAAGGCTTACTTAACTTTATTTTCCTGACTAGGCCCCAAAAATGACAGAACAAGATTACAGTTGGTACACAGACACCCCCCAAGACCCACTCTACATTCTGGTGCAGTTTGAAGGACTTGCAGTACCTTCACTCACTTACTCTGACCAGCACGGGTGACGGACTTGGACCAAACTTGGCACACATAACCCCCATGATGCCCTTTACGTCCTGGTGCAGTTTGAGAAAGATGAACCACGGATTATGGGATTTGTAGTACTTCAAAGCGCTTTGCTTCCCAGAGACCACTGTGGCCCACAACAAAGACCGATAAATATCAAACTTGGCACACAGAGCCCCCATAACCCACTCTATGTCCTGGTGCAGTTTGGAGAAGAGCAGAGCATGGATGATGGAGCTTGAAGTACCTCCACTCACTCTATGTCCTGGTGCAGTTTGGAGAAGAGCATAGCATGGATGATGGGGCTTGAAGTACCTCCACTCACTTCCTGAGACCACTGCGACCCTCATCCAATGACTGATCAAGACCAAATTTGGCACACAGAGCTCTCATTACCTACACTACATGCTGGTACAGCTTCGAGTAGGATGGACCATGGATGATGGTACTTGAAGTACCTCCACTCCCTGAGACCACAGCGACACTCATCCAATTACCAATAAAGACAAAACTTGGCAAAGAGTGCCCCCATGGCCAACTCAACATTCTGGTGCAGTTTGTGGGAGGACGGATTATGGATAATGGGACTTGCAGTACCTTTACTCACTTCCTGAGACCGCTGCGACTCTCATCCCGTGACCGATCAAGACCAAACTTGGCACATAGAGCCCCCATGACCCACTTTACACCCTGGTGCAGTTTTCAGGAGGATGGACCACGGCTGATGGGACTTGAAGTACCTCCACTCACTTCCTGAGACTGCTGCGACCCTCATTCAATGACTGTTCAAGACCACATTTGCCACACAGAACCCCCTACATCCTGGTGCAATTTGGAGGAGGATGGACCATGGATTATGGTCCATGGTCCATAATCCTTCACTCACTTCCCGAAACCACTGCGAGCCAAATGAACAACTGATACGGACCAACCTTGGCACACAATGCCTTCCTCAAATAACCCGGGCACCGCCGGGTCCTCAGCTGAAGTTTGGAGGGGGACAGAACATGGATGATGGGTCTTGCAGTACCTTCCCTCACTTTCCAAGACTGCTACAAACCTAATCCTATGATTGATCAACACCAAACTTGCCACACAGAGCCCTCATGACCCACTCTACATCCTGGTGCAGCTTGGAGAAGGGTGGACCATGGATGATGGGCCTTTAAGTACCTCTACTCACTTCCCAAGTCTGCTGCGACCCTCATCCAATTACTGATTGAGACCAAACTTGGCACACAGAACCCCCATGACTGCCTTCACGTCCTGGTGAGGTTCGGGGGACGACTGACAATGGATGATGGAATTTGTAGTATTTTCACACCCCTCTGTTCCCACAGACCACTGCGGCCCCCAACAAACACCGATAAAGACCACACTTGGCACACAGAGCCCCAATGACCCACTCGACATCCTACTGAAGTTTGGAGGGGGACAGAACATGGATGATGGGACTTGCAGTACCTTCCCTCACTTCCCAATCCTGCTACTAACCTATTCCAATGACTGATCAACACCAAATCTGGCACACAGAGCCCTCATGACCCGCTCTACAGCCTGGTGCAGTTTACTGTGAGACGGACCACGGATGATGGGACTTGAAGTACCTTCACTCACTTCCGAAAAACAATGCATCCCTCATCCATTCACCAATACAGACCAAACTTAGCCCACAGAGCCCCCATGACCCAATCTACATCCTACTACACTTTGGGGGGGCCACTAGATACCTCACTGCCCCCATGGCATACCTAACAGACCTGGAGGTGCCCAAACACCGAAGGGCTTTTACCCCGGCAAGATGCCATGCCCTCCCATCGGCTGTATTGGAGGGAGGTATCAGAAGACCCCCTTCAAGCAGAGACTATGCCCCTGTGGGTCTGGTGATGTGGAAACAACTGAGCACGTGCTTCTTCAATGCATGTTCTACAGAGATCTTAGATCCAATCTCATTGGACCATGGCTTCTAAAGTACCCGGGGCGCAGTGAAATATGTTATTCCACCCTGCTGCTTTCGGATTCTAGCACTACAATGACTTACAGTGTTACTAAGTTCTGTGGTGCTGCCCTTAATATCAGACGGGTGATGATTGACACCGTAAGGCAACAATATCCTGTCTTTTAAAAATATATTTTTATACTGATTTCTAGTCTGATTTTAAATAACTGTTTACTGGGGAGTTGTCCTTCTCCTCTTAGGGCGCTTGTGCCCGCTTTGTGCTGGTCTGTGACCGTAATAAAGTTTATATATATATATATATATAGAGAGAGAGAGAGAGAGAGAGAGAGAGAGAGAGAGAGAGAGAGAGAGAGAGTATAGTGCTATCTGTTCCCAGGAACGTATGAAAACAGGGGGCACAGGGACAGCAGATGCCTTCAGGATACATTGATACAAGTTTGTCAGTTTAGGAATTGATACTGTATATAAGCAATACAAATTACACAAACAGGTATCAGTTTCATACATTTATTAAAGGGTGTAGTTTCGATAAAGTTCAGGGTACAACTGCTGCTAGATACTTCCAGAGCGTCTAGCAGTTTTGACTTTTCAAAACTTTGAAACTGCAGGAAATGTTTTGAACAATCAAGAAAATATCGCACTTCTTGCTTTAGGTCCTTTTGTTGTTCTTAAACTGTTGGCTCAAAATCATCCTCCTCTGCTAGGAAAAAAACACTGTGAAGTTTTTGTGGAGTCTTCATAGTGAAGACAAATGAGGGAAATGAATGGTGCAGAGCTGGTGGTTTTCCCCTCCATGGGAGAAGGAGATGACAGAGGCCAGTGTTTCCATTTTTTACATTTACAAAATCCTGGGGCACACCACCAACCAAAATGACACAAAATAACACTCTAACACAGTAATACATATAGTTAATATGTTTTAAAATGTATTTAAACACTCAGTATGAAACCTGTGCCTGTTTCGATGAACACATCCTGGCAGGAATGGCAGAAAGATACAAACTTCCCACACAGAACTCCCATAACCAAGAGAAAATACTATAAGAGTTTGGTGGGCATTGACCTTGAGTTTTGGAGTTCACCTATATCCAGAGAGCACTGTGGACTCAACAATATTAGATCAGGACCAAACTTGGCATGAATACTCAATATGCCCAAATGTGAACACAGATGGAGTTTGGGGAAAATAGATCTTGACATTTGGGAGTTACAGTTTCTGGGATTTATAGTTAACACACAATCAAAGAGCATCCTGAACTCTT
>JARBWK010001554.1:0-18525 GCA_030556195.1 Anolis apletophallus | reverse complement strand
CCACAACACCACAGCTTCCCCCATCTACACCACTGTTGCGAAGTTGGCAAAGCTCTTGGCTTATTATTTATGTATAGCTAGGTGTATTCCTGCCCTCATTTTGAGCTTGTTTCAGGCACTAATCTTGCTAACGTCTGTGGACAGAGCTTTTTATCATTTAATCTGCTGCCATTCCTAAACCGGAAGTCCAAGTTGAGGTCTTTGAATATCAGTTGTTTCTAATTAGACAACCATACAACAATATGTCAGCTCCACTGGCTACCGATCCAATTCCAAGCACAATTCAAAGAGCTGGCTTTGACCTATAAAACCCTATATCCAGCGTACCTGTCCTAACATATCTCCTTTTACATCTCACCTCAGAGTTTAAGATCTTCAGGGGCTCTCGGCCCCGCTTTTGTCTCAAACACACTTGGCGGGAACAAGGGACAGGGCTTTCTCGGTGGTGCCCCCCTGCCTGTGGAACTCACTCCCCGAGGAAATTGGGTCATCTTCATTCCTCCTCACCTTTAAAAAAAAAGTTAAAAACATGGATGTAGGACCAAGCCTTCAGGTAATTAAGCGGACAGTGACAATAACAAAGTTGACAATGGCTTGGAAATGGATTACGGATAAATTTGATGAAGCATCCGACCACAGTTTTCGGCTAATAATGGCTACCAGTGTGGTAATTCTTACTAGATTATGCAAATAATCCCACAGTGGCAACCAATCGAAATGCTGGCACATATTCCTCCTTCCGCACCTCCGCAGCACCGCAAACATTGACTTTTATTATATACACTAGGCTATCTGTTTTCTGGTTATCTCTTTGTCTATATCAGTTAGATATCCCTGCTCATCTGCAATAGGGTAACAGTGTATGTTGAACTCCACCAACGATGGAATTGAGCCAAACTTGGCACAAAGAACCCCCATGACCAACAGAAAATACTGGAGGGGTTTGGAATGAATTGACTGATTTAGGGGACATGTAGTTCACCTACATTTGGAGAGCACTATGAACTCAAACAACTATGGATTTGGATGAAACTTGGCACAAATACTCAATATGCCCAAATTTGAACACTAGTGGAGTTTTGAGAAAATAGCCCTTCTCATTTGGGAGTTATAGTTACTGGGATTTATGTTTTACCTACAATCAAAGAGCATTTTGAACTCCACCAACAATGGAATTGAGCCAAACTTGGCACACAGAACCCCCATGACCAACAGAAAATACTGGAGGGTTTTGGGGGAGTATGGACAACAGATGATGCTGTTGAAGGTATTACAAATCCCATCATCTGTTATACTTAACAATTGATATATAGTAGTGTTAAGCACTTACTTTAAAGTTGAAATGATGTTTTGTGCCCCCTCTGACCTGCATACATGGCGTGGGGGAGCGGCAGAGAGAGGGCCCTATTGGGGAGACTGCGGGGATGGTGTGCAGGGGGCGGTGGAAGTGGCCTTCGCTTGCCCCCCACACGTTGTCTTTTGCTGGCCCCGCAGGTTGCGGGGAAGGGGAGGGGCGAAAAAAGGGGGAAAGCGGCAAAAAAAGGGAGGCCTTTTCTCATCGCTTTCAGCGCTCCATTGGTCCCATGGCCAGTGGGGAGGGTGGGATGGAAGTGAGCTCTTCACTCTCTTTCCCCCATCCTCCCCAGTGGCCAAGGGGCCGATGGAGCACTGAAAGCAGCAAAAAAAGGCATTGGGGGAGGGAATGAAAGGCCCGCCTCCTAATCCGCCCCCAATGTTGTTATTGGCTGCCGGGAGGAGCCCGTTGGCGTGGGCCAATTGATGCTGCTGCTTCTCCCCAGGCGCCGAGTCCGAGGAGGCCTTGCCATTTTGGGCACTGAGGCAGCCCAGCTTGGGGCCCGGAGGAGGCGGAGGAGGCAAAGAGGACGATGGTGACTGTTGTGTGAAGGCTGCAGTGCAAAGTCCTCTGCGTCCTCCGACTCGGACAACGGCGGAGCCTCCCCGCCACCGCGGAAGAAAGTATGGCCCTCTCTGGCGGCGGAGCTGCTCGCCATACCACTGCCAGAGAGGGCTCTGAGGGGACAGGCAGCCGAAGCCTGAGGAGATGAAGAAGCGAGGCCTGCTCTCCCTGCGGAAGCCCCGGGCTCTCCTGCTCCCTCCGCCTCCGCCGGGGAAGGCCGCGCTTTCTTCCGTGGTGGCGGGGAGGCTCCGCCAGAGGATGTGGAAGCCTTTGCACTGCAGCCTTTGCACTGCACTATGTGTGGGAGTCAAAGTGAAGGGGGCAAAGAAGAGGGCCGTGCGACCCCTCCTAAGTGGCCAATCGTTCACTGCCCCCTTAAAGGGGTTCACTGCCCCTCAAATTCCCCTGAGCCTCCCGCTGCCCCCTTAGATCGCCCCACCGCCCACCAGGGGGCGGTACTTGCCTACTTTGAGAATCAGTGATTTATAACATTTATAGCCCGCCTTCTCACCCCGAAGGAGACTCATTCAGTCTTTGAAATAATAATAACAGCAGCAATAATAGAAAACCTATTGGGTAAACTTTGGAGTTACTGCCTCTCTCAGCTTTGTTTTCCTCACAGAGTTGATTCAACCCCCAAAATAGCTTTTCATCTTTCAATCCATTTAGAGAATGAACACGGGGACCCCCCCCCCCAACGACTTTTCAGGAGGAGGAGGAGGCGGCACAAGGCAGCCAGGAGAATTCTGGGAAACGTAGTTTGTGGCAGAGAATGCAAAAGGCTCCACCCTAAACTACATTTCCCAGAACTCTGCTTGCTTCCTGTGTTAAAGCCTCAATGTGAATGTGGGCCAGGGACCCCTCTCTGGCTCTGATGAATGAAGGAATGGCAGGGATTGGAGGGTTGGATCTGTCCTCCCGGAACAGCGAAGAAGGGAACACAGAGGAACCCGGGGATGAGCAGCCCTTCTGAATCCCAGCCTTTCTCCCCATCTGGAGATCCAAGTTCTATTCCTCCCCCGTTGAAGAGGGGGGCCTTGAAGGGGGCCTGTGGGAGGGAAGAGGGAGGGGCCCCAAAGGAAGCTTTTGTGGGGAGAGTTCCTCTTGGAGGGGGGAAGAGGAGGGAGGGAGGGGCCTGGATTCAGACCAAGGAGGGAAAGGGAAAGGTAGACCCCTCCTCCACCCAAAGGACTGACTCTTAGGCATTATACTTCATGCTCTCCATATGGAATCTGCCCATGTCCTGCCTGATGGAAAGCCAGGTTGATCTGGATGAATGAATATCATTTTTGAGGAGGTCCAATTCAGCAGCGAGAGAATGGGTGGCGCTTTTGACTACAAAAACCCCCAATATATTTGGGAGCCTTTTTTTTAATTTGTAGACAACTCTACAGATTGCAGGGGCTTCAAATCCCCTTTTGCCCCTCCTTTTCCCTCTTCGTGTCTTCTGGGAGTCCCTTTGCCCTGCTCCGGTGGCTCTTCTGTGCGAGGCCAGGCATCTTGGACCCTCAGTGCCCAATCTGGCAATGCCAGGGGTCAAAAGGGGATGGTCACAAGGGTCGGTGAAGGCCAAAGGGTTTCAGAAGCAAAGGCCCAGCCTTGCAATGTACAGAGTTTCATCATCATAGCAATACAATATTGACTAGCCCAGACCAATAGCCCCCTCCCCTTTTCCTCCCAGTTCAATAGATTTCTATCCCCTATTTCTTGGCCCAATCCCCCAACCTCTATACAAAAAGCCTCCTGCCCTCTGCCCCCCAGCCATTTAGGCCCCTACCCCCAGCCTAAATGTCCCTTTCCCCCAGTTAAATTTTCCCTTGTCTCCCTCCCTTCAGTCTAATAGCTCCCTAAGCCTTACCCCAACCCTATAGCCCCCTACTTCTCACACCCCAGCCAAATAGCTCCCTCTCCCTGAGTCCAACAGCCCTCCCCCTCCTTTCCCCCAGGCCAATAGCTTTCTTCCCCCTACCCTACAGCCCAATAGCCCCTCACCCCCTCTCCTTATCCCCCAGACTAATAGCCCCCTACCCTTTATCCCTCAGTCCAAAAGCCCCCCCCCCAATTTCCTATTCCCCAGCCCAACAGCCTTTGTTCCCCATCCCTCAGTCCAACAGCCTAAGGGCAGGAAGAGAGGTCAGGCAGAGGATGAGGGGAGTTCCAGTGGTTGGGGGGCCTCTAAAGAGACAGTATTGAGGAGAGGGAGATGCGGGAAAAGGAGATAAAATGAGCTAATTCGGCCTAGGGAATGTGAGAGAGAATTGGTAGTTCCAAAACAGTCTCCTGATGTGGTGAATTTGAGTAACCAGGATGGCGGTCCCTCTTGTCATGAGTGACTTTTCAATGACTTTAAAGCATAGGTTCTTTTTATAGCAGTTTCCAGTGTGAGAGGGTAGATCAGATGACAGAGAAACATTGAGACAAAGAATGACATTGGACATACAGACATACAGATTCTATGCAACTACATTGGATTTACAATTACATGGCTAGCAAACAAACAGAGGGGAATTACACTTTCACTCAGCATTCACACCACATGTACATGACGCATTCATCCTCAGGCGTTCAAATATTACCATATCCTTTTCTCCCTCCTTGGAGAAGCACCTGTTAGGCCGGACCCTGCTTTCCTGCAGCCTGCCAACGCACAGTTGCAAAACTTCCATAACTTCAAAATGCATCCTTCCCTAAGCACAGTGCCAAGAACCAGATCTCTGTTTTCCATACAGCAGAACCTGACTCCCTGCACAAAACCTAAGACTCCAAGGCGCACGCCTTCCTCTTCCCTTGAGAAAGAAGCCACAAAGTGTACAGAACCATGCTTTCCCATAGCATATCTGACACTCTCCGAATACACCATCTCTGTCCTTCCCATGGAGCAGAGAGGCGAGTGAACAGCGTCTCTGTCACACTTTGAGCATTGTTAGGCTGAGTCTTTTATAGGAATATTCTGCTGATGTCGCCCCAAAGTTGTAAATGAATGATAGACTTCTTCCATCCTGGCTCCATCTCAATTTCCTGGCCAGATGTTGATCTTCTTGATTGATGTTGATCTTATGTTTATTTATTTCTTGGGACTTCCAACGCCGCCGACTCCCAAGGGCTCGCGGCGGCTCACAAGAACCAATGGCACAGCGCCAGAAGGTTAAAAACAGAACAATTAAAAACATCATTAAAACATGCAACAACAATAATTAAAGCAAGAGCAGCAGCAATATAATGGCCCAGTGGATGTATAGACGAGCCTACTCACCGAAGGCCTGCCTAAACAAGTGAGTTTTGCAGGCCCGTCTAAACGGGAGTAGGTCCCTCAGGGCTCTGGCTTCGGCCGGGAGGGCGTTCCAGAGCGTGGGAGCTATCACAGAGAACGCCCTCCGGCAGGTAGATGTTAAATGAGCCAGCTTCACTGATGGTATTACCAAGAGGTTGGCCTCCTCAGACCGGAGTGATCTCGATGGGCAATATGGAGTGAGACGGTCCCTCAGATACGCTGGCCCCAGGCCGTGAATGGCCTTGAAGGTAAGAACCAACACTTTGAAGGCGACCCGGTGCTCGATAGGCAGCCAGTGCAGATCCTGCAAGATTGGAGTTATACGGCAACCTGCTGGAGCCCCAGACAGGAGCCGGGCGGCAGTGTTCTGCACTAGCCTGAGCTTCCGGATCGACGACATAGGCAGGCCAACGTAAAGCGCGTTACAGTAATCTAGCCTCGAGATGACCGTGGCTTGGATCACCGTGGCTAGGTCGCTCCGGGAGAGGTAGGGGGCCAGCCTCCTTGCCTGGCGGAGGTGGAAAAAAGCAGCCTTACTGGCCATGGAGACCTGGGACTCCATTGTCAGATGGGAGTCCAAATGGACACCCAGGCTCTTCACTGACGGCGCTGGGTGCAGCACCGCACCGTCCAGGGTCGGAAGCCGGGCACCCACCTCGCCCGGGCGGCCCAGCCACAAGATCTCCGTCTTCGCCGGATTCACCCCCAACCTACTGGCTCGCAGCCATCCAGTGACGGCCTCGAGGCACTGTTGGAAATTATCGGGGACGGACTCCGGCCTGCCCTCCATCCTCAGAATGAGCTGGGTGTCATCCGCATACTGGTGACAGACCAGCCCATAACTCCGCACCAGCTGTGCAAGCGGCTGCATGTAGACTTCCTTCTTAACACTGTCAACATTTCTGTTATCACTGTCCCAATTCTGATCAGAGTTTACTTTTCAGTTCTTATTAGCAGGTTTTTAATCACAGTCCAGCACGCAGGTAGTTAGTCATTGTAGGCTTGGGTTTTTTTACTGGTGTTTCCAAAATTATTAACTCCATTCATACATCCTTCCATTCTCCCATTCATTCCCACACATATTAATTTTACATTTCTCAAATCTGCACATGGAATTGCTTATTACACTCTGGGTTAAGGATGGTGCTGTTGAACACCAGGTCTGTGAATGAGAAAACTGTAATAATCCAGGACTTGATTGTGGATGAGGACGCCGACCTGGCTTGCATAACAGAGACCTGGTCGGATGAGGCAGGGGGGATTAATCTCACCCAGCTCCGTCCACCAGGCTACTCTGTGCAGCATCAGCCAAGAGGGTGGGGAGGTGGAGTTGCAGTGGTGTACAGGGATTCCATCTCCTTGGCCAGATGCTGCATCCCACAGACACCCTCATTTGAATGCGTCCACCTGAGGGTAGGAGACCGGGACAGAACAGGGATACTTGTAGTGTACCGACCACCTCGCAACACTACAACCTCCTTACCTGAGCTAGCCAGGGCGATTTCGGGCCTGGCATTGGAGTCCCAACGACTTATAGTGCTGGGGGACTTCAATGTTCCTGCAGAGACCTCCCTGTCGGTCAGCGGCCTCCGATACCGTTGACCTTCTTGGGCGCCTCGTGGGGATGGGTCTTGGGGGTACTGTTCTGCAGTGGCTCCAGTCCTTCCTGGAGGGCTGTTTCCAGAAGTTGTTGCTGGGGGACTCCTGTTCGGCCCCAAAGCCATTGTCCTGTGGTGTCCCACAGGGCTCAGTGTTATCCCCATGTTGTTTAATATCTACATGAAGCCATTGGGTGAGATTATCCGGAGTTTTGGAGTTTGATGCCATCTGTACACAGATGACATCCAACTTTATCACTCATTTCCACCAGATGCTAAGGAGGCTGTCCAGTTCATGAACCGGTGCCTGGCTGCTGTCTGGATGAGGGCGAACAAATTGAAGTTGAATCCTGGCAAGACAGAGGTCCTCCTGGTCAGTCGCAAGGTCGAGGAGGGTAGAGGGCCACAGCCTGTGCTGGATGGGGTTCGCAGCTTGGGAGTCCTCCTGGACTCATCGCTGAGCCTAGTACCACAGGTTGGAGCGGTGGCTAGAGGGGCTTTGGCACAATTAAAACTTGTGGGCCAGCTGCGCCCGTACCTTTGGAAACCAGACTTGGCCACGGTGGTCCACGCTCTCGTTACACCCAGGATAGACTGCTGCAACGTACTCTATGTGGGGTTGCCTTCAAAGACTGCTTGGAAGTTTCAAATGGTCCAACGAGAGGCAGCCAGGTTAATAACTGGGGTGGCATACAGGCAGCACACAACTCCCATGTTGCGCCAGCTCCACTGGCTGCCAGTTTGCTACCGGGCACAATTCAAAATGCTGGCTTTAGCCTATAGAGCCCTAAACGGCTCTGGCCCAGTTTACTTGTCCAAACGCCTCTCCCTTTATGAACCATTAAGATCTGGGGAGGCCCTGCTCTTGGTCTCACCACCATCACAGGCACGTTTGGCGGGGATGAGAGACAGGGCCTTCTCAGTGATTGTCCCCGGTTATGGAACTCCCTTCCCGGTGAGATTAGATCAGCCCCTCCCTCCTGTCATTCAGAAGGATGGTGAAGACCTGGCTGTGGGGCCAAGCCTTTGGGGCAGTGCAAAGAGCAATAATAGAAAGGGTCCTGGGATGGTTTTTAAGCATCTGATTTTAAAGTGGGTATAAGTGATTTTAATGTTTGTATATATTTATGGTTTTATGTCCCGGCATTGAATGTTTGCCATAGTATATATGCTGTGCCCCGCCCTGAGTCAGTGGGGTGAGAAGGGCAGAATAGAAAGGTGTTTAATAAATAAATATATTTCATGCTCTCCTTATGGAACCTGCCAATGTCCTGCCTGACAGACTGCCTCTCAGCTTGGCTTTCCTTACAGAGTTGATTCAACCCCCAACAATCCCTTTTCACCTCTCAATCCCTTTAGAGAATGAACACGGGTTTCCCCCAGCACAATTTTTAGGGAGGAGTAGGAGGCGGCCCAAGGCAGTCAGGAGAATTCTGGGAAATTTGGTTTGGGAAGGGAGTCTGTGGCAGAGAATTCAAAAGGCTCCACCCTAAACTACATTTCCCAGAACTCTGCCTGCTTCCTGTGCTAAAGCCTCAATGTGAGTGTGGGCCAGGGACCCCTCTCTGGCTCTGATGAACGAAGGAATGGCAGGGATTTGCGGGTTGGATCCGTCCTCCCGGAAGACTCCGTACCCAATTATTTCCATCAGTGCCTAGAGGCCGTGACTGGATGGCTGAGAGCTAGCCGGTTGAAGGTGAACCCATCGAAGGAGATCCTCTGGTTGGGCCGCCCAGTGGGAGGGGGGTGCCAGCTGCCTACCCTGGACGGCGTGGCACTTTGCCCGTCGCCCTTGGTAAAGAATCTGAGGGTCCAGTTAGACCCACTGCTGACTATGGAGGCCCAGGTCGCCATGGTCAGCAGATGTGCATTTTTCCATCTGCGACAGGCTAGACGGCTGGCATCCTACCTGTCTAGTGGCGACCTGGCCATGGTGATCCAGGTGATGGTCATCTTGAGACTAGACTACTGTAATGCCCTCTACATTGGCCTTCCTTTGTCCATGATCCGGAAACTCAAGCTTGTGCAGAATGCTGCAGCTCGTCTGCTCGCCGGTGCTCCAGCGAGATGCCATATAACACCTATCCTGCAGCAGCTGCACTGGCTTCCAATAGAGTACCGGATTATGTTCAAAGTGTTGGTATTAACCTTTAAGGCCAGACATGGCCTGGGACCTGTGTACTTGAGGGACCGTCTTTCCACATATACTCCCCAGAGATCCCTATGGTCTGGAGATCAAAACCTTTTAGAAGTTCCTTCGGTCAAAACTTACCACCTGTCCTCTATGAGGCAGAGAGCGTTCTCTATTGTAGCTCCGAAACTGTGGAACGCCCTGCCGGATAGCACCCTTAGGGGCTCTTACAGATATATCTGCATTTAGAAGAGCCTGTAAAACAACTTCGTTCCGGCAGGCGTTTAACACCAATGGTCCTACTTGACTGTGTTGTGATGAATTGGGACAGTTGTTAGTAGCTTATAGTGTTTTAATGTATAGTGTTAAAGTTGTTTTATTGTTATTGCCTTGTTTTATCTATGTAAACTGCCCGAGCCTAAGGGAATGGAGCGGTATATAAATACAAATAATAAATAATAAAAATAATAAAAATAAATAAGAGCGTAGCAGGGAGCGCAGAGGAACCCGAGGATGAGCAGCCCTTCGGAATCCCAGCCTTTCTCCCAATCTGAAGATCCAAGTTCTATTCCCCATTTCTGCCTCAAGAAACCCATTGAGGAGGGGGCCGTGAAGGGTGCACGTGGGAGATAAGAGGGAGGGCCCCCAAAGGAGGCCCCAAAGTTCCTCTTGGAGGGGGGAAGAGGAGTGGGGAGGGGCCTGGATTCAGACCAAGGAGGGAAAGGGAGAGGAATCTGAAAGTGCCAGGGGTTAAAGGGGATGGTCACAAGGGTCGGCGAAGGCAATCTTATGCCTGGGTACCCTGGGTTGGGTGATGTCCGGTTGCCTACTTTAGACGGTGAGCTCCATTTTCCATCTACCACTGTCAAAAGCCTTGGTGTCATTTTTGACCCGTTATTGACAATGGAGGCCCAGGTCTCCTCTGTCAGCAAATCGGCCTTTTCCCATCTTCAGCAGGCTAGGCAGCTGGCGCCTTACCTGTCCGGGGATGACCTGGCCACTGGTTCATGCCATGGACACCTTGATAATTGACTATTGTAATGCCCTTTATGTTGGCCTTCCCCTGTTGGTGACCCGGAGACTTCGACTGGTGCAGAATGCGACGGCCAGACTCCTCACGGGAACCCCCGGGAGGAACAATATGACACCTGCTCTTTGCCGATTGCACTGGCTTCCGGTTGAGTTCTGGATCAGCCATAAGGTGCTAGTATTAACATTCAAGGCCTTGTACGGCCAGGGGCCGGCGTACCTACGGGAACGCCTTCCTCCCCGGTGACCCTGGAGATCACTGCACTCAGACCACCAGAACGTATTACAGATCCCTGGCCCTAAGGAAGCCCATTTGACATCAACCCGGTGTAGAGTTTTTTCGGTGATCGCTCCATCACTCTGGAACGCCCTCCGTCCCTTCATCAGAGCCACCTGTGATTTAAAAGATTTTTGCACGGCTTGTAAAACGTGGCTATTTGAGAGGGCTATTTGAGAGGGCTGAGAAACTTTTTAGACTGTTTAAATAGTTTAGATGTTTTTAGATATTTAGTTGCGTGTTTTACTGTAAATCGCCCAGAGCCATCTGGGATGGGTGGTTAATAAATCTCTAATCTCTAAATAAATAAATAAAAATAAATAAAGGGTTTCAGAAGGCAAACGCCCAGCCTTGCAATTTACAGAGTTATATCATCATCATCATATCATCTATCCGGCTTTTTGTTAACAATAAAAGGAACACAGGGTATAATTTAAAGCAGAAAAACACACACATTAAAATTAAACATTGGCACTATTAAAAATAAACAGTTAAAGCCAATGAGAAGCCTATTCTGAGCCATCCCAGGAAAGGTAAGCAGTCCCAACCCGTCACCTTGTTGGCAATTAAAGCAGTATTGCAAGTGTTGCTGAAGCCCCTGCTGGACGCTTTCAGTTGGGCCAATACGTTTGAGGACAATAGGCAGGACTCAGAGCTGGCTGTACTCCCAGGAGACTGAAGGAAGCCAGAGGGGGTTTGGCAGAGTGGGTTAAGGTGGTGGTCAATGCCTCCTTTCGGGAAGGCATCATTCCAGCGAGCTTAAAACAAGCTGTTATAAAACCGCTGTTGAAGAAACCATCACTGGACCCTCTCAATTCGTCAACTATCGGCCAGTTTCCAGTCTCCCCTATTTGGGCGAAATCATGGAACGTGTGGCGGCCTCGGAACTCCAGGAATTCTTGGTAGACACTGATTATCTGGATCCGGCGCAGTCTGGCTTTAGGCCGGGACATGGTACTGAGACAGCCTTGGTCGCCTTAGTGGATGATCTACGCCGGGAACTCGACGGGGAGTGTGTCCCTGTTGGTTCTGCTGGACCTCTCAGCGGCCTTCGATACCATTGACCACAGTATCCTTCTGAGATGCCTCGCAGGAATGGGCCTTGGGGGTACTGCTATGCAGTGGCTCCAGTCCTTCCTTGAGGGTCGGTCCCAGAAGGTGCTGCTAGGGGACTCCTGCTCGGCCCCACGGCCATTGTACTGTGGGGTCCCGCAGGGTTCACTACTGTCCCCTATGTTGTTCAACATATACATGAAGCCGTTGGGGGAGATCATCCGGAGTTTCGGGGTCCGGTGTCATCTGTACGCAGATGATGTCCAACTCTGTCACTCCTTCCCACCTGCTACTAAGGAGGCTGTTCAAGTCCTGAACCGGAGCTTGGCCGCTGTAATGGACTGGATGAGGGCTAACAAATTGAAACTAAATCCAGACAAGACAGAGGCACTCCTAGTCAGTCGTAAGGCTGAACAGGGCATAGGGTTACAGCCTGTGCTTGACGGGGTCACACTCCCCCTGAAAGTGCAGGTTCGCAGTCTGGGAGTGATCCTGGATTCATTGCTGAGCCTGGAGCCCCAGGTCTCGACGGTGGCCGGGAGAGCTTTTGCACAGTTAAAGCTTGTGCGCCAGCTGCACCCATACCTTGAGAAGTCTGACTTGGCCACAGTGGTCCACGCTCTCGTTACATCCCGAATAGACTACTGCAACGCTCTCTACATGGGGCTCCCTCTGAAGACTGCTCGGAAGCTGCAATTATTCCAACGTTCGGCAGCCAGGTTACTAACAGGAGCAGGGTACAGGGAGCATACAACTCCCTTGCTACACCAGCTCCACTGGCTGCCAGTTAGCTTCCAAGCACAATTCAAAGTGCTGGTTTTAACCTACAAAACCCTATACGGTTCTGGCCCAGTTTACCTGTCCGAACGGATTCTCCCCTATGGACATTAAGACCCTCCGGAGAGGCCCTGCTCTCGGTCCCGCCAGCTTCGCAAGTGCGGCTGGTGGGGACGAAAGTTTGTGCCTTCCCTGTGGTCGCCCCTCGGCTGTGGAACTCTCTACCAAGTGTTGCTAGATCTGCCCCTTCTCTGTTGTCCTTTAGGAGGCTGGCGAAGACCTGGATGTGGAACCAAGCCTTCCCAGAATAGGCTGAGATTGGCTATTATCTGAATGTATGACCACATTTAAGATTGAGTGGAATTGTTTTAATGGTGATGTGGTTTTATGCTGGGTTTTATGTATTTTAATATGTTGTTCTAGTTGTTTTTAAATTGTATAGCATTGAATCTTTGTTGTTATGCCGGTCTGAGTCCCTCGATAGAGGTGAGAAGGTCGGGGTACAAAAGTTTTAAATAAATAATAATATATAAGAGCCTCCTCCCAAACTCGGAGGCAAAGTGGGCTCTGCAATCTGCTGTTATTGTAGGGAGAAAGCCATGGTACTTGTGAATGTGATCAATAAACCCTCTGGTTAATACCTGGTGGCACATGGTATACAATGTCCTGCTTAGGTAACAAGACTGGCTCTACCCAGATGACAGTCTCAGCTCAACTGGTAGGTGATTCTCAATGAAACCCCTGCAAATGGGCTCTGGGGGCTGAAGAGGGGCCTGTAGTGGATGCAGTGAACTTGATGGCGTCCCTCCTACCCTTGAGACATAGCGTAAACACCTTTAACACTGGGTGTTCATCCTTCCATCGCTTCTATACCTCAATACCTCCTCTCATGTAGTGCTGTTAGGCTCACTGGCTTCCATCCAGCCTGTGCTTCAGCATCCCTATCCCTCTTTTTGTGGCCTCAGTGCAATATTTGTATTTTCCTTTGTTTTTCTCTTTGCATTTTTTCTGCTTAAGGTTACATACCTTTGTGGTATAGGAATGTAAGTATGTCAAGAGCTTTACAGCCTAATGTTCTCTCAATGTCTCCAGGTGCCTTGTTTTAGAAACACAAGACAAGGATCACGATGCAGGGAAAAAGAGGATCAGGAAAAAATCTACACAAGACAATGAAGTATTTTTAAGACTGACCCCTTGGGATTGTCTGTCCATACAGGTGGTCACTCAGGTTGTGAGTTGGGATGTGAGGAAGCGGGATCTAGGCAGGAAATGCTTTGCAACCTTAGACCTGTCTGCGCTGAACATATTGCTAGAGATCTTCCTTTACAAATGTTGGGTTACACTCTGAACACGTTGCAGTGCAAGAAATCTCTCATATGCAGAATCTTGCGCCATCATCCCCTTTGTATCTGAACAGAGGTTTTTCTTTCTTGGGCAGTTGGCTCATCTGAGTTGGGCCACTCTTTCTCCCTTCTTCCCCTGCTACAGCAGTAGGTTGCCTTTTCGTGGTCAACTGTGAATGCATACATGTGATATTTGCGCTTGCGCAGACAAACTTCGGAACCTTCTAGCAAGAATTCTTAATAGTCCACTGAAGCCCCGCCCCTCACTCCCCCACCGTATATATAGCCAGTGGGAGGGGCTTCACCCTGCAGTCCTCTCTTTCCACGCTCGAGAAAGCAGACACAGAGAACCTTCCTGCTCTTAGTGCTATTTTAGCATTAATAACTGGACTGATTTAACATTATTTTGACCTTTGGACTGCCTGACTATTCTAATCTCTCCAATCCCTGACTTCGGATGGCTACTTGTCAACACCGTGAGTTTTCTCCAACCCTGATTGACGGACTCCTTAAAGGACCATTCTTCCATCTGAACAATTCTGGCTATCCCGGATAACGACGGCCATGAGCTCTGCCTGGCCTGTTTGGGGGAGGGCCACCTGGCCCAAGGATGTACAATTTGCCAGGGCTTTTCCTCCCAGACCACCACCAATTTTCAGAGTTGACAGCCCTTCAGGGAGCCCCAGTGGTGCCCTCAGCGGTGCCAAAAATGGCGGCTCCTCAGAAGAAAAAGACCAAGAAGGTGAAGGCTAAGGCTCACCAAGATGGCGCCCAGCCTTCTTTGCCAGAGGAAAACGGCTCCATTTTGGCGGGAACGGCCCCTTACCCGTTGCCATCCTGCCTGGAGTGGTGGTGCAGCCTCTAAACATGGCGCCTGTCCGCTCGCCCCCTGCGCATGCGCAGGAGCGCCCAGCGAGAGCGGGGACGCCTCTAGAGGATGAGAGGCTGTCCCCTGCTATGCCACTCCCCTCTCCATCGGTGCCGCAGGAGGCACTTGCAGGAGGAGGCACTTGCGGCCGACGGCGGAGCCCTTGGCCTCGATGTGGCCCCGCCCCCGCAGGGGCAACCTGTGCTGCCGGCTCCGCCCCCTTCTCCCTCCAGGGGCAGAGCTGTGGAGCCCCTTCCCGGCATGGAGCACGGGGCTCGCGCTGGTATCTGTGCTGCCCCGTCAGCTGAATCAGGCTCCCTCTCCTCCTCCGCTCATGAGCCAAGGAGACCAAAGAGGAGGCGTGCTCGTCGTTCCCCCGCCCCTACAAGCAGCGGGGGTCCAAGTGCCCGCATCAGCTGTTCCCTTGGCAGCTGGGCTGACAGCCCCGATACGGGTTGCCCCCGCAGCACCCAAACATTCTTCCCGGTCATGACGGCCACGATCTCTGTCTGGCCTGCTTAAGGGAAGGGCACCTGGCCCAAGAATGTGCCGCTTGCAGGGGCTTTACCTCCCAGAGAGGAAAAACCGAGCCCTCTGCCTCAAGGCGCCCTCTATGAGAAGGCTCTTATGCCTGCGGCCCCTCCTCACCAGTTCTGCAGGGGTGAGCGCTGTTCAGGAGGCCCCTGTGTTGCCCGCAACACCCCCACAATGGGTCCCAAGATGGGTCCCAAGAGGGCTGCTCTCCACAACAAAAAGCCTAAAAAGCTTAAGGCAATGGGTCGCCAGATGGCCCCCAGCCTTCTTTACCGGCAGGCAACAGCTGTTTTGGTGGGAACAGCATCTTCAATGGAGACTGCACAGCCTGTGCAAATGGCGGAGTCCGCGGCTGCCGCACATGCGCAGGAGCGCTCAGTGCGCGCAGGGACGCCTCTAGAAGACGAGAGGCCTTCCCCCGCCATGCCGCTGCTCTCCCCCTCAATCCCGAGGGTGGCCGAGGCACCGAGGCCGGAGAGCTCCAGACTCCTGCTTCCCCGCCGCTGCAGGAGCAGCTACTGATGCCGGCCCCGCCTCCTTCCCCTCCTAGGGGCGGAGCCAGGGAGTGCCGGGCCAAGGCTCCCTCCCGGCATGGGAGCCGAGCCCCCAGCTGGCGTCAGCGACGTCTGTGGAGCCAAGCTCCTTTTCCTCCTCCCCAGGAGAAGAGCGAGGGGCAGGAGGCGCTCTTGCCGCTCCCCCCTCTCCTGCCAGGAGAACCCTGCCTCCAGCTGCCTTGCCAGGGAGCGATCAGGGCTTCGGGCAGCTTTATCACCAGGGGCATTGTGTTTATTTCGCCCCAGCTGCCCCCAGCGGGTCCCTCACACTGGGTCCCCCGGCTGTACAGCCCACGAGATGCCTGCCTGCCTGCCTTGGTACTGGGGGCGGTACCGCTGCTTCCCTCTGCTCCCGCATCGGCTACAGCTGCCCCCGTTCAGATGACAGCTGTTCTTCTATATACTCCCTCCACCCTGTGATGCAGCTGCCCAGGGCTTCCGACCAATCTGGGCTGGAGAGGTGGCTGGAGCTGCGTCCACAGTCCCATGGGGGTGGTTTCCTCGCCTGGATCACTGCCTCCCTCCGGGGAAGTCTGGAGCCTTTGCACATGAGGGAGAAAGGCAGGCCAGCCCCGTCCTCCCTCGGCCCCTCTGCCTCTAGGAGAATGCATCAGCTGCTGCATAGGAGGGAGGGACGCAGGCCCAGCTCCGTCCTCCCTCGGCTCCTCTGCCTCCCTCTAAAAGGCATGAGCCCCTGTAGCTAGGTGGCGTCTGGAGACGGGAGAGTTGCCAATCTTGGTCTCCCTGGTGGCAATTGGGCTCCCTCCCACCAGATATTGCTACTGGAGTTCTGGAGGGCAGAGCATTCTGCTGCCAGGGCTGAATATCGTTCCTGTGCCAGAGATCTTGACAACCGGGTTCCCTCCACCGGTGATGCATTTCATGGGAGAGTCCTTCGATACTGTAAGCCTAAGAGGCCATCTGGTGGGCACTCCCGGTATTGCTCCAGCCCATCTTTCCCCACTGGTTCATGAATGATAAAGATTCAGGGCCATGGGTCAGCAGCAGCGCCACATATCTACAATATTTGGTTACTGGCAGGGCTCATAGATGTAGAAGGCCAACTCTACATGGATTTATTTTTTATTTTATTTATTTATTTCAGGATTTTACCCCGCTCTTCTCAACCCCCGAGGGGGGACTCAGAGCGGCTTACAGCACGGCACAACGATGCCACATCAACAGCGTAAAACCCCAAACCCACAACACATTAAAATACAATTAAGACATTAAAATACAATCCTCAGCAACATCTACAATCATTCCATTTAAAACAATATTCAACCATAAAAGCATTGACCCTCTTCCTCCCTTCCATTAAAATCCGTCAGATATGCTGCTTAGTGCTGGTGTGGGAACGCCTGGTCCCAGAGCCAGGATTTTACCTTTTCCTGAATGCCAGGAGGGATGAGGTGGACCGTGCCTCCATAGGGAGCGCATTCCACAGGCGGGGGCCACCACCGAGAAGGCCCTGTCCTCGTCCCCACCAACCGCATCTGAGAAGTCGGCGGGAGCGAGAGCAGGGCCTCCCGGATGATCTTAGGCTACGGGATGGGACGAGCGGCTGATGCGTTCGGACAAGTAAGCTGGGCAAGAACCGTATAGAGCTTTAAAGGTCAAAACGAGCACTTTGAATTGAGCTCGGAATTGGACAGGCAGCCAGTGGAGCTGACACAACAGGGGGGTGGTATGCTCCCTGTATGTAGCTCCCGTTAGTAATCTGGCTGCCGCCCGCTGGACTAATTGCAATTTCGAACTGTCTTCAAAGGCAGCCCCACGAGAGTGCGTTGCAGTAATCTATTCGGGATGTGACCAGAGCGTGGGCGACCGTAGCCAGATCAGACTTCCCAAGCTACGGGCGCAGCTGGCGCACGAGTCTCAACTGTGCAAAGCTCCTGGCCACCGCCGAGACCTGGGGTTCCAGGCTCAGCGATGAGTCCAGGATCACTCCCAAGCTGCGAACCTGCGTCTTCAGGGGAGTGTAACCCCGTCCAACACAGGCTGTAACCCTATGCCCTGTTCGGCCTTGCGACTGACTAGGAGGACCTCTGTCTTGTCTGGATTTAGTTTCAATTTGCTAGCCCTCATCCAGTCCGACACAGCGGCCAGGCACCGGTTCAAGGTCTGGACAGCCTCCTTGGTGACAGGTGGAAAGGAGTGACAGATCTGGACATCATCTGCGTACAGATAACACCTTACTCCGAAACTCCGAATGATTTCTCCCAGCGGTTTCATGTAGATGTTAAACAACATCGGGGACAGTACTGAACCCTGAGGGACTCCACAAGACAACGGCTGTGGAGCCGAACAGGTGTCACCCAATGACACCTTCTGGGTACGACCTTCCAGGAAGGATTGGAGCCACTGCAAGGCAGTACCCCAAGCCCCATATCTGCAGGCGACCAGAAGGATACCGTGGTCAACGGTATCGAAAGCCGCTGAGAGGTCCAGCAGAACCAACAGGGACACACTCCCTGTCAAGTTCCGGGCGTAGATCATCTACCAAGGCGACCAAGGCTGTCTCAGTCCCATGTCCCGGCCTAAAGCCAGACTGTGCCGGATCAAGATAATCAGTGTCCACCAAGAACCCCTGGAGTTGCGAAGCCACCACACGTTCCATGACTTTGCCCAAATAGGGGAGATTGGAAACTGGCCGATAGTTCACTAATTGAGTGGGGTCCAGTGGAGGTTTCTTCAACAGCGGTTTCACAGTGGATTCACAACCCATGCACATGGCTGGCCAACTGAAAAGTTGCTGGAGTGTTTCTGTGAGCCGCCCTACCTAAGCCCTTCGAGGGGATGGTGGTAGGTACAAATAAAATTATTATTTATTGTCACGGTGCTAATTCACATCATGTAATAAAATGGGCTCCCTCTAGTAAAGGCTAGCAGCCAATTGTCTTTCCATTCTACTTAGAGAAGGCATGTTCCTAAGAGGCAGGTTATGCCAAATGCTATTGTTTCTGAGTATATTCTGCTTAGTGCTATTAACAATACCCTCCTGTGATGTCACGTGACATCCTTCCCATACGGCTGATTTGCCCTTGATATCTCAGTTTATCTGTTGCATGAAATGGTACACAACTGCTCTGTTTCCATTACCCTGGGAAGTGTACAGGTGTATTAGAATGAAGATATGTTTACTCATCTACATCTATTAGATGTTGCTTCC